>OX465242.1:29315435-29416301 GCA_949987775.1 Aproaerema taeniolella | reverse complement strand
CGTCAAATTGTTCTAGAACCATATGATTACTGCCCACCCCAACAGGGATTATAGGCATGAGTGTTTGTATGTTTTTTATTTATGAGGCCAAGATCCACTTTGGGTCGTTGAGCCAGCGAAGTAAGTAAGTAAGTAAGTGTTTGTATGTGTATCTGACTAGAATCTTAAATTGAAGCTTTATTTTACATTTCGTAGTTTTTTTTTCCTAAATTGGAAAAAGGGAACCGTTTTGAAATAAGGCTTTATTTGTGCTATGATACTTTCACTCAAACTTGTCGCGGGTCTCGTGGGTGGACACTATAAACTTCTTGGGAGTTCTACTTAGATACCTACAGCTACTTTCCTGATGCACTTACTACACTATTTTATGACTTGTACGAGTATAAAGCTGCATAATGGAAAAGTAAGCCGGACTAGTCTTAGATTCTTACGACGGTACACCCTGGAATACAGGCACAAATAACGAGGGTCTTAATCTACCTACAAAAAAACTTTAACCCGTACTAAAAAGCCAGTATATTATTTCACTACTGCATTTTGCGATAGGTATGATAAAGTTAACCGCTAGATAATAAAGGTCGTTCGAGTGGCTCATCAATGCTCATCAAGCAAAAACGCGTTGTGCTAATTGCAAAACGACTAGATGCGAAACTTGTGTTATAAAATATGCCCATGAAGAATGAATCAAAAAGTGTCAAAATGGGAATTTATTTATGTAGTTCCAAAAGTTACAGGATTGTGTAGGGGTAAGTGTATGAAGTAAACATTACATACCAAATTTACTTTTTAATCTACTTAGATCTAGAGATTCGTTTTTTCTTTAAGATATAATAACGCAAATTTTACCAACTTTGGATAGTTTAAAACATGAAAAGCATGTATTTTTTAAAACTATTTATAGAACCAAATCGTGGGAAATTAAAAAAGCTTTAATTCATACCTGACAGCAATGTCGCTTAAGTGGACTGTTTTGAGTAATAATCTGAAAAAAAAGGGACCTACACTTACCCCTACATAATTTTGAAACTTTCGAAACTATATAATTTATTTTCCATAATTTTCTATTTCGCGTAGACTCTTACACGGCCACGAAACGTTGTAGCAAACACACACAGACACACACACAGAAAGATATTCGAGCCGTGGCTAGTGTTCAATTTGACCAGCAGTGGCAATGAAAAAATGCTAGTCTCGTCTGGTAGTTTATATAGAAAGCTGCCTATTTTTCCATAATTCTCTTACGGAAAACGGGAGAAAACCAACAGAAGAAACTTGTAATTTACAATATCAGAGTCAAAATAATCAAAAACCGGCAAAATAGTTTTAAGAACGTTTTACTTAAACTGGTAGCGAGATTTATGACTCGACGACAAAATTTATTTTCAAGTAAAAAATGATGGCAGTGAAAAAGTATACTTTAGCTTCTAAAAGTTGTGAAGATGGGTTGTAGTTTTAAAAAGGTGAGCATACAAAAAACTGGTATAAAGAGAATAAGATGACCGTCATCAGACCCTTCATTTGATTGACTATTCACTGATTCACTAAAGCGGTACCCCGACGCGACATTATAGCGCCATTTTAATGAGCAAACCCTATCGTGCCATCCATCGATTTCTATAATTAAAATATATATATAGGTATTTCTGAAATGAATTTGATGGCTCAACGAAAGGTATTATTTTTTACTTTTTAAATGTCCGCTTTACTTTTTTGCGGGGGGGGTTTTTTAAATTTTTAATTTAATTTTTATTTCAAAATTTTTAACTTATTTTCAAAATAATTAAGAGTGTACTAGTGTGCTGGATATCCTGGCCGCAGCATCAGCTCACGGTGTTGTCACCATTGCATTGTATGCAGAATCAAATACTGATCAAAACGAGTCCAAACACGACATATCTGCTATTATTTTTTCAAGGATGTGCTAGTGTTCTGGATATCCTGGCCGCAGCATCAGCTCACCGTGTTGCCACCATTGCATTGTATGCAGAATCAAATACTGAACAAAACGAGTCCAAACACGACATATCTGCTATTATTTTTTTAAGAGTGTGCTAGTGTTCTGGATATCCTGGCTGCAGCATCAGACCAAGAGTTCCATAACCCTGCATAGTTATTAAGCATACATGAGTATTTCAAGTTTTAGGTCACATGTATGTTTGAAAGTAAAGTAAATACACATTAAGAGTCTAAGAACCCTACCGCAGCTAACAAAAGAGCTGATGACCTTGAAACGGCTGAACCGATTTTGATAAAACGTATCTAAGAACCATCGCCAAAAACCCTGCTTGTAAATAAAAAAAACCGCATCCAAATCGGTTCACCCGTTTGAGAGCTACGGTGCCACAGACAGACACACAGACACACAGACACACAGACACACAGACACACACACATAGCGGTCAAACTTATAACACCCCTCTTTTTGCGTCGGGGGTTAAAAAGGTGAGCATACAAAAAACTGGTATAAAGAGAATAAGATGACCGTCATCTGTTTTTTAGGCAAATATTTAATTTTTCTTGCCTTACGCTGTTTTAATTACTTTAAGAACTTAGAAATATTTCTGTACTATCTGGCTAATAATACTAGTCGCTAAGTTATTATTCTTAGCAGCCAAGTTTAACATATTTGCTACCATTTACTTTACTACCAATTTGTAGCTCTCACTTTTATGAAGCCGCATTTTCGTCGCCCAGTCAATATAATAATATAAAAGTCGCAAGTTTACATTACTGCAAAATAGTTACCCGCAAAATTGTTTTTGTGTCCTCAAAATAATATGCCATAGGCATTATAGTTTAACCATATTAATAGGTCGACATTCAAATGCATTACATAAGTACGCATTCAATTTTACATCGCGCTCTGTAATAGAGTCGCTGTACAGGATGTCGGAAAATGTTTTTTTTAATACTTAATTTGACAGCTGTCAGTTGAAAGCGATTCTCCCTAGGCCTGAAAAGTGTTACTTTCAAGCCCCTCCTTAGGCAACTTCAGGTGTTCATTACCTACTTTCAGAGTATGAGTAATGAACACGTAATAATTACGATATGTGTTGTGGTCGGGTCAGGAATCACAACACAACGAGCTTATCGCAAAGTTGTATGGAAACGCGAAATAGTCCTTACTAATATTATAAATACGAAAGTAACTCTGTCTGTCTGTCTATCTGTCTGTCCGTCTTTCACGCCTAAACTACTGAACTGATTTTGATGAAATTTGGTATAGATATAGATTAGACCTTGAGTAGTGACGTAGGCTACATTTTATCCCATAGCTGGGCATGATATAACCTTTAGTCTACGTGGGCGGAGCCGTGGGCGGAAAGCTGGTATATAATAAATTCTTATGTCAGTTTATTAAATTAACCATTGTGATTTTTTGGTATACTCTGCATCACCTGATTCTTCGATCTTCTTTCTGGCTTTTGGTCTCGTTCCTTATTCAGGTTGCGACAGGTTATGTGAAAATAAATTGATTTAAACAGGAATGGTAAAAAAAACAACGGGTTGCACTCCGGGGTTTCTTAAAATTATTGGTATGATCCACATTTTGCTTTATGATAATTATATAATAATAATATTTATGATAATGTGGATCTTACGTATGTTACCTAGAATACAAAGGCTCTGAAATCAGTGTGAAAGCACGTAAGTTAACGTAAGCCATACAATACATATTACAAAAGGCCTAGCTTCGTTCGGAGCAACTCGACTGACAAAGATGAAGATTAGCGTCAGTCTATTTCCTTCTAAATATAAATTCTTCATTATACCTACATTTATTCTACATATTTGGCGACTTTAAATTAGTTGGCGAAAGTTTAAGTGATTCACATTTAGTTAACATCCCTTTGGAATATAAGTCAAAATATGAAAAAAGAACCTTTCGCGCAAACGATTAAGAGATGTTTATGCGCAATGGAGGGGGGGAGAGGGATGACATTTCAGACAAACTCCTAGTTCTTAAGTCCCGACGTAGACGAAACCCAGGATCAGATGGACTGTCGCCCTTTGAACGTGTGTTCGGACTAGGCAAGAGGGGAGTCACAGTCACGTAATATTCTGGAAACCGACGGCATCTGCTTCTTGAGTTGAAGACAACAGAATCCAGGCCAGAGCGTATGCAGATCCAAGGCAGAGGTGGGAATTTGGAACTGTTTTACGGCGGCTATAGTACGAGGTACAGACGGATGCAGGCGCTACACTTGCTAAACATGACTGTGGACCAGCTCCTCCCAGCACCAGGAAAACTCCGCCAGGAATAGTGTTGATAATAAGTTGCAATTATTACGGGCAATCGAACCCAGGATCTGTAACTTTCTTGTTATATTTTTAAGCGAGTGTAAATGATTAAGTTCTTTGTTCATTAAAAAATCCAGATTGTAAATTTAATTAATTTGTACAGGGAGTGTTTCCAATATTAAATACTGTTCAATTGTTGTTTGTGAATGAGTTCGGAATGCAATAAATCCAATATCAAAAGTTTTCAAGAAACAGAATATTGAAAATCAAATAAAATATTTTAATATCTGTTACCGCGACCTATTAAATCTTCTTCGATGAATGACCGCCGATCTTTAAAACTTTGTGGTTTCTCGTTAGTTAGGTGTCCAGTAAATGTCGCTAAAGTATGTGATTTCGACGAATGTTGTGATTTGTATTTCGGCATGCCAAGTTCAAAGTTCTTTGGGTACATTTAACTTAGGTATGCACTGATTTGACGTATTACAAGAGTAGTTGGAGACCTCTATGTGGTTTTGCCTTTGCCATGTGTAAAGGTAGGTCCCGGACTGTGTTGCTAGCTGTGACTGACGTAACGTTGTGTGTGTAGCTCTGAGGACTTACTAATACTGAAGGTAATATCATAACCATAACGCTTCGGGCTGCCCCTTTTTAGGCAAACACGGCGACCGTTTCAGTTTACGTGAGTGTATCAGGTTTGTATGGCCACAGTATTATTGATGGCTGCTTCAGGTACTTACTACTTAATAATGAATTAGAGATGTACAATCATCATAAACGGCATGGACTGTAAGGATAAACGCAGAATTTCTTCTTTTTGTGTTAAAATATCTGTCTTTAAGCGCCGTTAGACGCAAATAAATTAAAACAAAATTTTATCGAAACTTTTTCGAATTCGTTCATTTGAAAAGGTTTTACCTGAATTATTTTTAAGAATTATAAAAACGTGACTTTTAATAAAGTCTTAATAAAGAACAAAAAACTTATTAATAAATACTAGTATTTTATAGTAGCGATGCAGTGCAGCAATTTTCTACTTGATGTTTCTTCAACCTAACAGCTCCTTATCAAAACCCGATATTTAAAGTACATTTTTATATAAGTAGATCTATCTATACGTATGGAATGGAATTCTCTGCCTGCTGCGTCTGCATTTCCGAGCTCATATCATAAACTCGAGTCCCTTTACGTTCAAGCGAACAGGCGCGCTTTTTTACGGTGCGTGCGATACAAATCGTGCACACATGGGTATGTAAGAAAGGCGCGAAGGTTTAAAACTGATGCTCTGCCTACCCCGATGTTTTAGGCGTTGTGAGTGCATGTGTGTATTTATGTATGTGAGCTACTATATCCTCGACCACACCACATCCTGCCCCTGACCTAGATCGAACCCATACGTTATAAAAAAAGTCTACTTTGTGTGTATGGCGTTTTATTATTATTATTCTGGTTTTTGACAACATCTCTCCGAAGAGGTAATTTATGGTACGGGCCGAAGCCAAGTACCTACCTACAATTTTATAAAGACAAGAACTTTTGTACAATCCTACAGGTGTTCAGTATAACTGCCTTTTGCATGAGGTTAAGCGATGTTTTTGGTATAACGCCTGTTGTGGAGAGGATTATAGGTTTGTTTTGACTGAGTTAACTTTCCATTGAGTTCTAATTTCAACCAACAAATCTGCATATTTTGCCAGCTTTTCAGCATTGTAGAGAGAAGGTTGTGTGTGTCGCAAATTGCTTAGTCTATAGAAATACATGTTTATTTGCTTTGTCAAGTACCGTGATGTCTGGTCTGTTGTGGTGTATGGTTCTATCGGTTATAATTATAATTGTTCTATCCCAGTAAATTTTTAATTGACTATTTTCAATATTACTATTATCTTGTTGTTTCAGGGTTACTTAATGCATAAACATGCATTAAAAAGTTATTTGAGCATAAAAGTAGATATTTGATGTCATGTCGCTTTTTATATAAAAATGATTACTGCATCAGCAACGAATACTTAAATGTGATTCTATGCACGAAACTGAACAATTTTCCCCAAGGAAACCAAGAGGATTTTTCCCAGTAAATGCAGTAGTATTTTTTTTTTTTTAATCTTAAATATAGTAAAACGAGGCTTTAGACCATTGATTCCCAAAGTGGTCTAGGTGGATCCCCAGGGGTCCACGGGAGACTCGAAGGGGGTCTACGTTGGTGTGACAAAAAAATGGGGGTTCACAATTCGTATAAGCGGGGGTCCACAAAAATGTATCTGTTTTCGATAGTGAAAAACTAAAATGCTCCTTGTGCTGTGAGTAAGATGTCAAAAATGTAAAGTTGGATGGATTGATTGGCCACCTTTACTTTTTTGACATCCACTCACAGCACAATCAATTAATTAATAAACCAATCAATTCTCGCAATTTTTCGAAAACTGTTAATTCGTGGTTGAAACTCAGCCGCAACGCAAATTCTCTTAATTAGATCTAATCTTCACATTTTTTGTCGAGTTTTGGGAATATGGTAGAAATTTAGCTGCAGGGAGGGGGTCCACCGAAACCAGCAAAATTTTGAAAGTGGTCTATGAGAAAAAAAAGTTTGGGAACCTCTACTTTAGACCATACATAACGTCTATGTCAGCCTTATAGGATGACTCTCAAAATAAAAAAGTAGTAATGTATTTAAGAAGTCGGAGAGATGTGTCGGTGTGGCTTATATCATTCTGAATTTCGCCACCTGAATGGATAAAAAGGTCACCATTATTATTCAATCGCCATTGATTAATGGAATAGACGCTCTGTCGGTCGTCTCGAATGAACGTATAGTATCAGGGCCCAATATTGATAATTGAAGTTTTAGCCGGCGGCAACTGCATGTGATTCGAGCCGACAGCGTCACACGAGGCTTTGACGAATTGGGCTCATATTTCATTACAATTTATGTTCGTTACACAAATTTACCTGCAAGAATTAATAAGCTTCACATTTTGTTGATGGGTATAAGTAATGTAGTTAAATATGTAAAAATATACTATGTAAAATATATGATCGGTTATTGTTTAATAACCAGATGACAAGACTGTGTATCACTTTAAGTACTTACATAGAACGTGAATCAGCCTACGAAACTGGCCAACTTTCCCCAAATAGGTCGAAAAATTATAAAAAATTTCGCCTCTCGATACAACTTAGACGATCAGCTGATTTGCCTTTGTATGGAAAGTCGATTTTGTTTTTTAGAATATCATAATGTAGGTTCCCTGGGTAAAGTTGATCGGTTTAAATCCTTTTTGAGCGAAGTAGGTACCTAAAATGCACGACACCTATGAAGCAAAATTGGATTGCCGCAAATTTTGAAAACTTTTTTGTATAAAGTAATACTTTCCTACAAAAAAGATCGAAACAGCTAATCAGAATGATTTTCTTTTAATTCGGTCTTCTATCTGATCCCATTACTTAGAAACTAACTGAAGAAAAACAAAATAAGCAGGTTTATTAAAATCATAAAATAATTATCTACATTGCGGACACTGCACTGGTTCGGTTGACAATAAATAGAATACTATTGACCGAGTTGTCGATTCGTTTACAATTTTAAAATCTCTGCTCATTTCCGAGAATGTTATATTTTGGTGTTGATACTTTGTGTGTGTTTGATTTGATATACGAGTACAAAGACGTGTCGTTCTATAAAAATTGCCGCGATGTAGATTGTAGGTTTAAATAGAATAAGTAATAACTTTATTTTTCCCCCACTGTAGCCTTGGTTATTTAAAAATGCATAAACGTTAAAATTTTGATACTCTATTATTATTGGTGCAAGCCCACTGCTGGGAAAAGGCCTCGGTTAAAAACTAAACACAACACAAAACAAAACACACAAGAAAAGAAGATCACAAAAAATAAAAACTAACTAAACAACATAACTAGCACAAGACTATCACAAAAAAACTGATAATATTTTCAACAAATGCCTGCCCTTGATAAACTATTAAAAAAATGTGAATTAGCCCACAAAACTGAAAAATTCGAAATATGAAAAAAAAAATTGCGCCTCACTGGTCTGGAAAGTGTTTTTTTTTCACAAAGGTTCTTGGTGGAAAATTGTTAAGTTTTAAGGAGAAAATCACCTTTATTCCCACTTGTCCTGTTGAGTTGTCCTGTTGACCGAACAAATGGGACTTAGATTTCCCAGTAGTCCTGTTCAAAAAAAAAACACACCCATTTATTAGCACTTTGGTGAATTTCTCCTTGAAACTGAACAAGTTTCGTTAACCAATTTACGTCACATAATATACGATTGGCTGCGACGACGCTAGTTGTAAACGATCGAACATTACGAGTACCTTCAACAAATAAATGAAAATACATCGCATTCTTCCCACAACAACGTTCCTGCAAATTGCATTGGCGTGGCGTAATTATGAGATTTTGAATGCAGAACCATCGCAATGAGGTACTATTACTAGCGAATAGAGTTGTCAACACAAAGGAATATTGTGTTGCAAAAGTGGTGTTGGCGAAATTTCAGGGGTCGTGTATTTATCACGTGAGGCTTAGCAGGGGGAGAGGGGGTAGTCATTCATTCATTCATACACTTACGCCTATAATCCCTTACGGTGTAGGCAGAACGTTATGTTGTAATAAAACTACTTGATGCCACATTTGAAATTCCTTTAGATGGAATATGGGTATAGTTGTCAGCCTTTTGCCCACGATACAGCAAAACCCTCGCGTCCTTTTTAAGGTATGCCTGGGATGAGTTGGCAGCCGGCACATTCTAAGTTTTTTTTCACTCCCAGTCCAGCGTGGAAGGGATAGTGTAAAAAGAAAATAATGAAATATCGCGAGGTTGTAGTCAGATATCACGTGTATAAAATTTTTCGTTGAATACGCTTTTTCTAATGTCTGCCTGGACTTTTATCACGATGTTTCATATTATATTCAACAAATAAAATTAACTATAAGTGAGATTGTTATTAAGAAATTTTTTCAAGATTTTAAGAACTAACATTTTTTAGTTCGTGATTAATGTATGGACGACCCCTTACATGGAAAATGGTTACAAACAGAGCAGACATTTTTAATGTGGTTGCTTTTGTTGTTTACGTTTTGCAGTTTCGCTTCCTCATTAAAGAGTAGCAATAAAGGTGTAAAACACAAATAACCTCGTAAGACTAGAATCCTTAAATCATAAATAACAATTTTTTGTTTTACGACTTTTTAAATAACTTAAATTTATTTATCGAAAATACACGTTTGAGAACTTTTACTAAAGCTTGGCTTGACTCATTCAATGAACGCGAACTGCACTAAAATAAGTATCTAACACTTTTAACATCTGTGTTTTACGCGAACTATTACAATGCGCTGTCCATAGAGTTATTAACTTTTAGAGCGGTAAATTAAACTACCTAATATTGTTTTGTATTAAAATAAAATCTAACGATTTATGAAATTCGTGGAGCAAAAGTTGTCGTTTATGAATTTTATGATGTTAGTAATCTAGTTCTGCGAGGTTATTGGTGCTTTACAAATATCCCTTATATGTTCGGGGGAACTATTACAATGCGCTGTCCATAGAGTTATTATCTTTTAGAGCGGTAAATTAAACTAATATTGTTTTGTATTAAAATAAAATCTAACGATTTATGAAATTCGTAGAGCAAAAGTTGTCGTTTATGAATTTTATGATGTTAGTAATCTAGTTCTGCGAGGTTATTGGTGCTTTACAAATAACCCTTATATGTTCGGGGGAACTCAGTGGTTAGAGCATCGGGCGTCTGCCCATCAACATTTTTCACACTACATTTCTAAGCTCGTCACCCAGGTTCGAAACTGATCTTTGAAGTTAAGCAACATACATAGCGCAGTGGTACTTTATGGTTGACCATACCAATGAGAACTACCGGGCACGTTCAATTGTTACATTCGCAATTAATGGGGTGACTTTAAATTAGCGAAAATCAAGGATGCGAATCAACTCACAAAACTGAAAAACTTTCCCCGAGGAACCGATACGAAATTCTCAAAAAACAAAATTTAGTTTTTCCATACAAAGGCAAATCAGCCGATTGCATGTTGTATGGAGAATTGGAGAGGTGAACAGATCTTCACTGCCTAGATTGGTTGTATATGTAAATGTAGATGTAAATATTGAAAAGTGGACTGTATATTACTTGTGCATTATAATTGAAATAGAAAAAGAACTTTGAAAATGAGTTGAAAAAATATAAAATACGAGCTAAATTCACATTTTCTTAAAACGTCACCGAAAACTAGAAGACAGACATTCTTTTATTTTATTTTTAGTTTTTTTTTTAAATTTAAAAAGAGAAAACTTAATTAAAAAAGTTTGTGTTGGAAAGTAGATTCCAACAAGAGGTAACCATTTTTTTTCATATTTCGAACTATGTCCCTTGGGGAAACTTGTTCAGTTTTGTGGGCTGATTCACACCCTTGATTTTTGCTTACTAATTAAAGTCACCCAATATTAGTATGGAAGTTTAGAATTTTATGGGGCTAAAATTAACAATGATTTGTTTATGAGCCTTACCAAACTTATTGTTTAGATCGAAAAATAAACTTAGGTGTTCCATCTGTGCAGCTTCTGTCTCAAATATGGCTCATTACTCCTTTGTAGCGACAACATAATGTTTGCGATGTCAACTCTATACGATAGTAATGTCACCTCAATGTGCAGAGCCAGGCGTCATTCCGCGGTCATCGCTAATTCTAAACCAGTTCAGCTGGCCAATTCTATTAAAAAACTGCTCTTGCAGCACCAGTCACCACTACATGTGCAATTCGCAACTCGTCGACATAATATTTTTTTTTAAATTTCGGGAAATCCATTTTTTTTCTTGATCACAATCTAGCTCAGATACGAAGGGAATTTATACGGTATAAATTCACGTTATTTCGATCATTTAAAAAGAGATTAGTGTCACGCCAAAAATGAAGCGCGCAATGGAATATTTGTAATAGAATGGCCTGCTGAACGTAGCCACATGTCTGTAGGGCAGTTTTATCAATTCCTTGAATTTGTTTCTCGGTGATGTTATTATTCAAGTATTCATTGATAATTGGCTCATTTCCAAGAAGACTCATTTATTTCGCGAATTTTTATTCAATGTAAAACAATACAGTTTACACACAAAAAAAACTAATTTTAAATTTTTGATTTTTAATACAATAAACCAACCATTCAGTTGCAGGAAAGCCCATACAATTTATGCTACTTGAAATATCATATTGTCTTTGTTTTAAGATTTTTGTATTTTTCAAAATTGTTGTCAACAATAAGAGAAATCTACTTTTCGACGTACACTTTACAATATTTTTCTATCATGCAACTACTTACACCATCATTTTTGTAAAGTTGAACACACTTGTTACTTTTGAAAAATAAATTTTTGTTAGTTGGAAGCTAATCCAATTATCAACCCATTAGTAGGAAGCTGGAGTTTTGATGGGTCCCGACTGTTGTTATTCAATAATATTCAATAATATTCAATAACAAAAGTCTAGATTACAGGATTTACTTGTTTTTTTCGTTTCAGTTTTTACTAAGCAGTCGGGTTTTTTTTTATTTTTTAAATTAATATATTTTGTGTTATATGAGCTAAATTTCCTTCGTGTTTCGAAGGGAGGCCCGAGCCCCTCGGTGGGGACGTATGTGCGCTGATTAAAAAAAGTGAATAGAGTAGCTTTTCGCCCGCGCCATCGTTCGCGTGGAAAAGTACCCTAAGTCACTATCAGGGTTTCCAACTTTCTCTATTCCAAAATCAGATCAGTCTCCCTTGCTCCGTTACGATGTAAAGGAAGGACAAACAGATATCATCTTATCTTCATAAATATAAAATTGGAGGTCCTGATTCTCTGACTCATCAACGCCCAGCCCAAACCCTTAGACCTAGAAAGCTGAAATTTGGCAAAAAAGTATCTTTTATGACGTTGACAAGCATTAAGAAAGGATTTTTCGAAATTCAACCCCTAAGGGGGTGAAATATGGGTTCAAAGTTTGTATGGAGAAAACAATATTTTTGAACATTTTGAGACATACCTTGAAGTAAATAAACGGACTCGTGTTTCGCGATTTTTCTAAAATCATACCCTAAGGGGTCAAGAATGAAATGGGTGACCAAGCCCGTCGCGTGCTTGTTTACGCCGCGTGCGATACAAATCTCGTACACCATGTGTTCAAAAAGCACGCGAAGGTTTAAAAGAGTTCTTTGCGCAACTTTTGAAAAAGTTAGATTTATATATGTATATTAGGATACTACGTAATAAAGATGTAATAGCAATATTGCAACTGGTTCCCAGTCAAAAAAAACAAAATAAGTGTATTCTTGTTTACTCTGTATAGCAAGTGAAATTGGTATCTAGAACTCATTTCCTGCAGTTATTAGACACGCTTTGTACAGGTAGTTAGGTCGTAGTTCATAAAACTCATTTACGGAAACTAACATGTTAGTTAGGAGTTTTTAATTATCTCCGCTCACAACGTACTCGTAACAGGCCCGCCCGGTGTAAAGCCGTTTAATTTGGGAAGGTTCGTTTTCAATCGGCAGAGCCACAGTGTTTGGGAGGTGACTGCAGGTACAGGCTGTTTCCAAAAAAACAGATACTTTGGCTAGCGAAACTTAAAGACGCGAAGACTACAAATAACCTAACCATTTACTCCAGGGAATTCATACGATATCATCAAAAAAGTTTTTTCTAATATCTGCTAAGTCAATCAGCTTTATGTAAAGTGAACCTAAAGAGGTACGACTACTTTTGTTCGAAACCTGGCATAGTGGGAGGTTTTCTTTTTGGGAATTAAAAAAAAATAGTTCCCCAGAGCTCTCTAGATGGCGCTGAACTGACTCCGTTACTAGGTGCCAAAGCCAAAAGGCTTGGAGAAAAACATTGCATCAAATATTCTGAGTTTGTTTTGGCTTTCCAATCATCCTAGTTTTCTCGCGCTTTGTTATAATTCAGTTTTGTTTTTTCGTTGTTTTCGTAAAATCGCCTAACTACTACGTATGGTAGACGTGATATTGATGTGATATGACTATAACGTTTCGTTTTATGATCTCAAAATTACGTTCAAGTGAATTAATCAAAAATAATTTAACGTTCCGTTCCTTGCAGTAACGTACACAGTTTAGCGCCATCTATCCGGCGACTGGGGAAAAATGTAAAAAAATAAAAAATAAAATCCCTCATTAACTATTTTTCGATCGTACTGTTACATATGTCTCGAGTTTTGTTAGACGTATAGAGCTGTGGCTGCGCTCAAATTGTTGCTAATTTTATCTTCTTTAGAAGTGTCATAGATGACTTTGCTGTAAAATGCATATTTTAGATGTTGTAAACGAAAAACTAAAAAAAGGTCGAATATTCCGAGGTTTTTCGAGCACCACGAAGTTAGCATAGGTCTTTCGAGGTTAAAAATTTGGTTTTACACTATTGGTATCCATCCTAACAACATCCCAAAAAATCAGAACCTGGCAATTTTTTACGACCTAGAATTTTTAAGATGACTCTGGTGTAATATGTTCGTAGGTATAATATATAATTGGATTTCCTGATTCACTGACTCTTCAACGCCCAACTCAAACCCTTAGACCTAGAAAGCTGATATTTGGCAGAAAGCTGTCTTTTATAATGTAAGCAAGCACTAAAAAAGAATTTTTCGAAATTCAACCCCTAAGGTGCTGAAATAGGGGTTCAAAGTTTGTATGGAGAAAACAATTTTTTAACATTTTGACACGAAGCTTTGTCTAGATAAATCTTGAAGCAAATAAACGGACTATGTGTTTCGCGATTTTTCGAAAATCATTCCCTAAGCCTTAGGGCCTAAGGGGTCTAAATGGATTAAGTAAAATTATATTGCAAGGTCCTGAGTTACTTTCCAATTGATTAATTAGTAGAATGAAATGGGTGACTAAAAGAGTTCTTTGCGCGAGCGAAGCCGCGGGAACAGCTAGTTTTAGATAAAAAAGAAAACACATTACTGTTGCGAGTTTGTAAGTCAAATATTTTTTTGTTTTTTTAAATAGTAACTGGCTCCAAAGTATTTTTTTCTAACACCCTGTATTGTAACGCTCTTTCGCAAGCGAACGGTGTCCGACACTTGTTTCAGCAACAAATATTTTCGTTCCGTCGAAATGAAATAACTTTCATTAAAACCAGGCGCTGGAGCACGCTTTATTATGAGCTTGCAGGTTTTCACTTTTGAAATTTGTCTGAAGCAATCAGTGTTTAAAGTTTTGCGATTTAATAATGTACTTGTTTTGATAGTTTGATTTTAATTTGCCAAATTATTATTATTTTTTTTTTCTTATTTCTATCTAATTTTAGTTTTCGGATAGATTAGTTCAATATAAGTCTAATCAATCTTACGTCACGTCAAATTAATATCATATGCCATAGGGATTAATTTTGACAAAAAAATATGCCAAAATTAATCCCGGTATGAGTAAAATGTATTGAAACACTCCTAGCTTTTTAATTTTTTCAGGGGTTTTTGTTGTTGGTTTTTCATTTATGGGCTGAATTTCGAGATGTTGTTAAGTAACATATAATATCATTGTTATGTAGCCTAAAGCCTGCTCCGGCACACAGGGTATTCCGACTTATGTTCCTTGGGGAAAGTAGTTCAGTTTCGTGTTTTTTTTTTTAAATTTTATTTATTAGGTTACCAACGGAGTGCACGCCACCATATGCCACCATATGTATACACATCGATTATTTTAAATACAAAAACTCAATGCCACTCCAATTATATTTAACTTACGGCAAGCTTAAAATTAAAATTAAGTTGTGATCAATACGGATAACTAACTACCTATTCAAAATTTAAACATTAAGAAAAATCCAAAAAACAAAAATCCAAACAAATAATCGGAACCATTCAAACATGCGATAGCCCAATGAAAAAATAAAGATCTTATAATAGATATATGTATTTATGTTATTTGTTGTGAGTGGAAAGCAGATCTAGAACCGTTTTCTTAAAACTATTCAGCCTAAGAAAGAAAATGTCGATATCATCGTTTTCCTTAAACATGGGTTGATTGACATTCTCAATTTTCGTTAACTACCTTATTTAAAGTCGCCTAATATACGTCGGCCAACGCACACAGGTGGTCCACGGTCCGAGTTTGTAATAATTAGTAAATGTATGACTATACATGAGCTATTTTGTGGAATACTTTAGTAACTACGGTAATGTTGCCACACAATAACTTATGTTACCTCTACGGCTATACAGGGTCACTCTTTAATCAACCATTAAAATTTTTCTTACAGTGTCAGTAACGTTGATAGAACGTAAATAAGGAGGGAAAAAATATTTTTCATTTCTCATACTCGGAAAGAAGTGTTTTTTTGATCTGATTATTGGGTGGAAAATGCTGCTTCCCTCCATAGGGAGGAAAATCTCATACAAATTACTTCCCACCTAAGGGCCGGAATGAACTTTAAAAATAGAACTGCTGTCAGCTGTGAAGAGTTTTATGTAAAAAAACTAGTTAAAAAAAATGCTGCGGTCATGTGAGTTTCTAAACAGCCAGTGTGAACTTAGCTCAAACTTCTTTGAGCGGAATAAGCCGCAACAATTACGCGGTGAGTTCCATATTTAAAATTTAAAAAGTCGACATAAATTGGCGGGATACTAATCTGTTATGTATCTGTGACGGAATTCAAAAAATAGGTACTACTATTATTATTATATATTATCAATAAATAGTTTAGAGAAATAACTAGTTGTATTTTCCTCATATATTCGAAATGAAAAGTAGGGTGTTTAACACGGGTAAAAGAATCAATTCCTCTCGGGCAATTCGCTCGGGTCTAAATACCTCGGCAATTGATTCGTTCCACCATCGATTAACAATCTACTATTTCAAAAATGTTCAGATTTTGATATTTCGTTTTAATGTCTTAATGGTGAATTTTTTGAAACGGAGAAATACTGGTCTCACAAATTGTGTTGAAGAGTACTATTACCAAGCTTCAAGTGAATTGGACGATGTAATTTTTTTTTCATACGAAAATTTTGATTTATTTTCATACTTCAGACGATCTAGCTTGAAATTTTTGTATGGAACGATTTAAAACAAAGAAATGCGGGTTTGTTAATCCATAATAATATTATAAATGCGAAAGTAACTCTGTCTGTCTTTCTGTCTGTCCGTCTGTCTGTCTGTCCGTCTTTCATGCCTAAACTACTAGACCGATTTTAATGACATTTGGTACAGAGATAGATTAAAGCCATTTGGTACACAGTTGGGCACGGCGGAAAGCTAGTTTTTTATAAAATTGACGTATAAAAAAATTTGCAAGTGATTAATAAATCACCTTGTATACGATCAATTGAAATGACTAACAACTGTTTGGACTTTGCACGGAGCAAGGAGAGACAATGCAATCCTTAAAGAGTTAATGATGCCGAGGTGTTTACCCGCTCTCATGGGAGGTGAATAAATAATGATAAGCGGAGATGTGCCGATAAGAACATTAAGGTCTGTATTACAAAACGCTACTCAGACGTAACAGTCGTCTTTGTCGTTTTGATAGTGAGAGAAAGAGACAATCAATACATGAGTCTCCTTCTGCAAGTAATATAATAATAATAATAATTGACATAGCCATTTGCAACACACACATGCTGAAAAGCTGGCAAAATATGTAGATTTGTCAGTTGAAATTAAAACTCAATGGAAGGTTAGCTCAGTCAAAACAGTACCTTAATCATATCCACAACAGGCGTTATACCAAAAACTTTACAGACTTAGTCTCCACACGCTCAGTATACACGCATATCTCATGCAAAAGGCAGTTATATTGAACACCTGTAGGATTGTACGAAAGTTCTTGTCTCTATAAAATAGTACATACTTGGCTTTGGCCTGTACCATAAATTACCTCTTCGGAGAGATATTGTCAAAAACCAGAAATAATAATAATAATAATAAACTCCAAAATCAAATTACGATCCATCATGACGACCACTTGGCTTAGGCCCGTGGTCGCCATTAGTCCAGCTTCTCTCAAGATAGCCGAGGTTATTAAAATAACATAGAAACAATAATAATAATAATAAATGTTTATTTTTTTCCAAAAACGTTGTACATAAAAATGGAGCACATAGAGAAGTGGGAGACTGGAGCTTGCACTAGGTAAAACCTGTATCGCAGGTCTCCAGGAGCCCACCGCGCAGCTAACAATATTAGTAAAATGTACTTATACATAGGTAATAATATCTAATATGGGCCTAAGAAACCACCGGGTAGGACTAAGTACCTACCTATACCTGGGTAGATAAGTAAACTCGTAAATCGCTCAATCGTTAATGAAAGTACATACTTTTTAAACTTCTTTCCTAAAATTATTTTGAGTGATCTAATCTAATTTCATATATTTTATTCATGTATATAAACTCAAGATTAATAAACTTCATTTAATTTTGAACCGTGTGGTGATAGGTTGAGAATAAAACCACCCCATCTCTTTCCGTGGGTGTCGCAAGAGGCGACTAAGGAAACACAAATAAGACCTGCCTTCTAGTAATCCATCCCAGGCAACGACACTTCATTTTTTTCTGAATCTGAGGTGTCGTCTTATGGTCTCATGCGGTGTGGTAGGCTCTGTAAAGGGCCGTTTGGTTTGCGACCACCCTCCTACCGAAGTCCGACGCCAAAACCGCTTGCTGTGTTCCGTCGGTGTGTGGGAGTACCAGTGCTTTTGTAAGCATTTGACCTTATGGTCAAGATTGAGGTCAAGAGTTAACCCATTTTATAATAAAAAATAATAATACGTACAATTATCACAATAATTCTAAATTAATAATAATAGGTCGCAAAATATTACTAAATAAATTAAGTTTTTCTAAAAAGAAGAATACCCTCTTAAAGATACAACTCTAAACTCCACGTCTGTAGTGGGTTTTAGTATAGATAGTAAGTTCCGTGAAACGCTGCCACAGAATATATAATAGTACAACGACGCTGCTAAGCTATATTTTTTTGCTATTATATTGGGATTAGACTTCACAAGGAACTTTTTACTCTAAAGTTTTCTTTCATTTTTTTTCACAATTTTCAATTGAGTTACAGGGTTATTATATTATGACTATATTTTAACGAGTATCTGATGATTCGGTGTAAGGCGATGCTGCGAGGGCCATGGTCTTAACTATTCAGAAGCTCAACCAAAGTATTAAAAAGTATGTTAGTAACAATGTAACTTAAATACTATATTAGTATAAATTATAAGAAAACAAGAAACACAAACACACTGCAAAATGAGGGTAACTACCCCAGATGGGCGAGTTCGGTGAACCTGTCCATCAGGGTTGAGTCGAGTCCTTATGACTAGAAAAACATAATAAAAGTAAGACGAAACAATAACCACGAAATTGTGAAAATACTTTTGAGCTGTTTAAAAGCACAGTTTCCCTACTTTTAATTGAATGCTTTCTATCTTTTAACAGTTAAATCGCGGCGCTATGTGAATGGGAATTTCTGGTGAATGACGGAATTACTATATTATTGATTATTAAAAGCTTTTGCCATTAGCTAGACTCGAAAAAGCTACAAAAAAGACATACTTAGTGTTTAATTTGCCAGTCAGCTCTGAAAAAGAAACTTTTAGCGATATTATAGTTGCGCTTCCATTTAGCACGAGTTATGGTTTTTACAAGGAAATAATTTTCTGAGATTGATCACTTTTTACGTGTATAAGAGCATACTAAAAAGTCATTTTTAGGGTTCCGTTCCGAAAGGGAAAAAACGGAACCCTATTACTAAGGCTCCGATGTCCGTCCGTCTGTCACTAGGCTGTATCTCATGGACCGTGATAGTTAGACAGTTGAAATGTTCGCAGATGATGTATTTCTGTGTGCCCTATAACAACAAAGAATAAATTAAATATTTAAGGGGACTCCCATACAACAAACGTGATTTTTTGCCGTTTTTATGAATGTTTTTATAGAGGTAATGGTTTCCATAGAGTCCGACTCGCATTTGCCCGGATTTATAGGTAATGGTACGGAACCCTTCGTGCGCCAGTCCGACTCGCACTTGCCCGTTTTATTCTATTATCATTAATTACTAAAAAAAACATACGTTTAGAATTTTCTAGATTTTTTTTAGTGAATTTAACACTTACTTACTGTAGCAGTTATAAAGTACGATAGAATTAGAAAACCACGACGAAAATTAATCAGAATATCGGAGTTAGAGTCTTTGTTACTCTACATCCACAGGATATTTATTTTTTTATATTTCCACATCTTTTTTTGAGTCTATTGAATTGCAACTATGACGATAGAAGTTTTTAGAAACTAACTAAGCTATGATCACTTCAAAGTTTTCTCATCAAAATTTAAAATCCAATCGGAAATTCCCAAAGAGTATTTCCTCAAAATATGTTAACAAAAAACATCCAGTTAATTGAGTGTTGACAAGTGTTCATCTCATACATCACAGCTATAATCCCTGTCGCGGTAAGTAGAGCGCCATACTTAGTACTATTATTTATTCTGTGGCCATACGATGATACCACAGAATAAATAATAGTACTAACGTATGATACATTCTGAGAGTTTTTATTTTAGAGTTATGAAAAATCACACCATTTTTCTTATAAACTGTTTTTTATTTTATTTTCTCCTCCTCTTTTTCATCGATTTTTTTTTTGTTAGATTTTACTGTGTTTTAATTTATTTATTCAAAACATTTGTAAGCTTACAGACTCATATTTCAAAGCGCTAACAAACTTAGTCAAAAAATCTTGTTGAATCTTTTTCCGTTGTTCGCTATTTATAAACCACGAAAAGTGCGCTTGGTTACGCACACTATCGATGTTTTGATAATAATTTACAGGAAAAACAACCGAGAACAGCGTTGGAAAAATTTGAACGCTGTTACTGTGTACATTGATTCTATAAATACATTAGCACTTCCTTTAAGATTTCTTCTTTACACTTTTGTACTACACTTCTGATAAAATTTGATAAACAAACATTTTTGTTTCAAAGTCCTCATTTGCAAAATTGAATTTAAAAAAAATTGGGTAATACATTTCGGAACTGGGCAGTTACTAGTAGTCATCGTAAGGTTTTATTATTATTAGTACATTAAGAATTTACTCATGCCAAGGCGGAAGTCGATGCTTTTCAATTTGGTATAACTACATCTAAATATTTTTGATATGATGTAAATTATTTTGAGTTTAGTAAATATTATTAATAAGTGCAGAAGAAACATATGACAAGTAGTTTAACCCCTGGCACAAAAATAAGTTTGACGTGTATATCTGTGTGTCTCCTAAACGCATGGACAGATTTCGATGCGGTTTTCTTTGTTTGAAAGCTAACGTATTGTTCTTAGCTATATTCATCAAAATTGGCTCAGCTTTAAGAGTACTAAGCGATGAATGTCAGGGATTACCCAAAATTTTAATTTTGGAGTTATACCTATTATCGACATCACGACACGACACTTTTCAACAAATACTTGAATTTATATTTCAAGCTCAGCTTTACTAAGTCACTAGGTTGGCTTATTTTTAACAAGCCAGGTGCGGCACTTATCACGAGCTGGTAATTAACAAGCCACACAGTGTTTTATCTGCAATTTCGAGATCGGATCGCATCGAAGAGATGAATCACTAAAGATAAAAGCCAATGTTTACACGGTGAGCTACGCAGGGACTACTGATTCTGTGATTATACATATAGGCGCCTGCTTTACTTTAACGAAGAATGTTAACAAAATGGACGCTCAGTTTAAAAGATGAAGGCCATTTTACAATAACAACTAAACAGTATACTTTTAGATTTTGAAATTGAAAATATCTTTCTCTTCCGCTATTTCGCAAGCTGTTTAGAATAGGGAAGCCACTGGAGGTAAAAAAGATATGGTGAGACAACAAAGGAAGGAGATAGCACAGATTTTCAGGTGCGGTGCGGCGGCGGCACGCGTGATAACGGTGACTTTATCACCACCCTTTTGTAACACTGTCGGGCTATGTTCGTTTCGTAACTTGACCCCTACCATACAAATTGTCGTCCATAATGAATAGGACTGAAGTCAAATAGATTAAGTACGTTACGTTCGTTGAGGGTTGTTCCTATTTAGTCTCTCGATTTTGCTGTGTGCGTGTAGATTATGGGCAAGCTGTTCCAGCCAACCATTATCCTCCCCAAGGTAGTATAACATCTTGATGTGCCTGTATGCCTCTGAAAGAGTTTTTGATTATGTCTGGGAGTAAAAGGATTCTGTACTCGTGGTACTTTCACGGTGATGCAGTCACTCGTAGTATTCAATATATGCTTTATTTACTTACTAAATCATGTCTCGTGTTCTTAACGGAGATTAAGGTTGATTGCTTAGCCAAGCATTATGACTATGAGAATCTAGACGTCATATTATCGTCGTTTATATTAAATACAATTAAGATCCTAGTTCCTACAGAAAACTCTTTTGAATAACAACGATCTAATTTCAGTGTTAGTGGTTCTCATTGTTCAGAATTTGTGTCACAATATACTTACTGTTGATGTTGTTCGCCGTCGCTCGCCAAACTTTATAAAATAATGTCCGTGAAGCAAATAATTAAACAGTGTTATACAATAGCTGTTGATTACGGATTTACGGCAAGCCAGGGCCTCTATTCCACTAACCAATGTCGTCTCAATGGCGGCGGTGGAATGATAATGGCGACCACTTCCTCCGTACGGTGGCGAAATTATGATGACTGATGCAGTGGGGGCGCTGTTGCTAACTGAATGTTAAGTTACAGTTGGTGGTGGCTTTGCTGATGTGGGCCGTTAACATCAAGTCTATGAGGTTTCGATTTCGAATTTTGCCACCTGAACGGATAAAACCATTGTAATTTAATCGCGCTTCATTGCGCTGATTAGTGGAATAGACGCCTACAGAGCCGCTGTGGTAGAACATGTCCGTGCGTTTGATAGCCTCATCTCAACTACACGTGAAATTATTACCGAAACACGCATTGAAATCTAATTTGTGATTTCAAATGCGTCTTTGGGGCCATCCATATATTACGTCACCGATTATTGCTTTCTACAATTACCCTATCATCATAACCTCTAATTTCCATAAATTAACAAAAATTAAAAGCAAATGTTATGCAAGAAAGTCAAATTAATACTTTTATTATTTGCTCCAATTTTTTGGGGTAGTTCGTAGCTTCCAAGATGACGTAAATTTTAAGTTAGATTCCCTTCCCCATTTGTCATTCGCTCATTATCAGCACATTTGGATCCCTCCTTAATTTCAAATGACGTAGTATTTGGACATCCCCTATGTACGAGTATACGTAATACGAATTAACTGAAGAGGATGTTTCAATTTCAGGAGTGATAGTTGTATGACTGGCTGTGGTTATTGCTAAATATTTCACCGATGATGAATATTCTGGATGTGTAATTAATTATCAATTTAATCAAATTGCAACATTTTGAGTGGGTACATAATTATAATATCTACATTTAAATTTAATAGCTTTCTATCTGCTTTGAAGAGGGGTAAAGGCAGTAATTGTGTAGGTCGCGTCATGTAAAGAGAATGCTGGAAAAAAGCGGAGGGGGTATGTTTGCGCGTGGATGCACTCGCGTACGAAAGTACTAGGTTGTTTTATTTTTTAACTTGCCTTTCGCTCGCGGTTTCTTTTTTAGAGTTCCGTAGTAATCTGCGAACCCTTGTAGTTTCGCCATGTTCGTCTGTCCGCGGGTTTCCTAAGTAAGAAACCCTTGGTATTAAAGAGCTGAAATTTGGCATGGTCCTACTTATTAATCACATCGACAGAACTGTAGAGTGAAATCTTAGAAAACTTTTTTTTTCGGGTGTCTCCCATACACGTGAAAGGGCGATAGATTATTTTTTTCTCACCAATATAATCGAGTTCAATGTGATAGGATAGTTCTTTCAAAGATAGAAGGGGTTTACTAAGAACGTTTTTCGATTCAGCACTCCGTTTGCGAAACATTAATTTTTATAATGAAAAAAATTTGGAATAATTCATGAGGGAAACATTTACGACGAACCCTAATCCAAGATGGCTGCCACACAAGGTTCCAAGCTAATAGTGAGGCGAGGTCGAAAGCCAAGCGGTAACATATTGACATAGGTGTCGTTTAATAGGTTTTTGGGGGTGCTTATTACGAAAATGATATCAAAATTATTATTCAAAATGTTAAACGTGAAATTAAAAAAACAAATGAATGATTTTTTATTGAAACTTAAAAAAATACCTACAACAAGAAAACGATCGCCACGCGACCTGCTTTAGCAGCAGCTCGAGCATGATGCGCGACAAATTTGCGCGGCACGCCACTCGGCTGACGGTGAAAATTCACTTTGATTGCGCGAGGGCCCTGCAAAAAGGCTTGCTCGTCCTCTGGCGTTGGCATTTTGACATAGGATTCCGTCAAAATGCCAATTCCGCGCGTGAGAACATTGTGCTCAAGTTGCAGCTGGCGATTCTGGAACTGAGTACTGTTAAGCAGTACCTATTAATGTAAGCAATGCTAATTTTCCTAACAATAAACCGAACTATTCGAACTTTCCTTTCCTTTTATTTTTGCAAAAAAGTTAAAAAAAAAAAAATTTGGGCTCGCTTCGCTCGCTCATTTCAAACTTTAATACTGTTATAATTATGCCAAAACTTAATTTATTTCTGTAGCTATCTTAACAAATGTATCGTACAAGAGAAATTCTCTGAACTGTGGCGGACTGTTTGGCGTCGGACTTCGGTAGGAGGGTGGTCGCGAACCAGACGGCCCTTTGCAGGGCCTACCACACCGCATGAGACCATAAGACGCCACCTCAGATTGAAAACAAACTGAGGTGTCGTTGCCTAAGATGGATTACTAGGAGGCAGGTCTCATTTTTGTTTCCTTAGTCGCCTCTTACGACACCCACGGAAAGAGATGGGGTGGTGTTATTCTCAACCGATCACCGCACGGCGAAAAAATGTCAAAATATCTACATATTTCCTTAAATCTATTTTTAAGAGACATATATTCTAGGTTTCATTTGATAAATCGCGCGAACAGCCCTTTTCTGCAGAACAAAGATCTTATTGATGTCGGCAGCATTACCCCACAGTAAAATGCCATTAAAGTGAACCAATCAACTACCTTAGAGATCGCAGTATTCACGTCGTCATAATCAGAGTCATATTTTCTCACTTTAAATAAGAGTGATGTATATCATCTGCAAATAATACGATCTCATGGGCTTCTTTAACAAGAAAAGGCAAGTCATTAATGTACACGAGAAACAAAAACAAATTGAAATAATTTTATAAAACTAGCTGTCCGCCCGCGACTTCGTTCCCGTGGGAATTGTCCCGGTGGATTTTCATTTTTAATATGAAAAAAGATGTTGGTCGATTCTCAGACCTACCCGATATGCACACAAAATTTTATAAAAATCGGTCCAGCCGCAACAAACACCGCGACACGAGAATTTTACCTCTATACATATATTAGAATAACATAATATACGCTACACACTCAAACTGTAGCGTTTATTATGTTATTCTTTTCGATACTTTCCCCTTGTATCATGGGTCCCTTGGAACACACTTATAGACAGACACGAACACCCATGATCGGAGAACAAACATCTGCTTTTTACGCAAATATTTGCCCCGACTCGGAATCGAACCCAGGACCCGCCGATCAAGAGGCAGCGTCACTACCACTCGACCAAACTGGCCGTCAAGCTGTATCATCCATCACATTCATCACACCATAAATCATTGATAAATCATTAATGGAACAGAAAATGGCCAATTTCATTTTATACTTTATTACATTGAGGTAATTTTACCTAGGAGTTTTCAATGTAACAATGACAGAGATTGACATTTGAATGAAATGTTTAAAAATATTGTAATTTAAAAAGTAATGGTAATTTTGGAGACCCTGTTCCTTTTAAAATTAATGAGGTACCTATCTAAATAGAAATAGCCATATTGGGAAGTAAACACGTACCTTTTACCCAAAAAATATGTTGTTTTCTTAAGTGTAAAATACCATTAGGTACTTCGTTATTTTTCTCATACGATTTTTTAAAAAGATTTCTCTTTAAATTATCATTATTATCAATAGGTACCACATTTTCGCAATAAGACTCCAGGTTTATTGGTTTGTGAGCCAATTTAATTTGGTTTCAATTAGGTAATGATAAATTTCATTTACCTGCTTTGAAAGACTTGAACTACTTACTTTGAGGATAAAATTTGAAATGGAACGGCATACCTATAAACTTAATTAATATGAGTTCGGTTCTATGAACTGTTTGGTTTAGGTTTGGGTATGCATTTTGCAAAAAGGCGGCCTGTCAAACTTATTTGGCTTGGCACCGACTTCAAACAGATCAGTAGATACTACGTAGCAGTGGCGTACATGGACATTTTAGGCAGGGTAGGCAGTAAATTATTAAGATTTCAGATTATTAGTTAAAATAACTTAAGGTTTTTTAAATCAAAATAACCTGTGCTATTCCAAACTTTTATAAAACAGTTTGAAAACAAAATGCCCGGAAAACAAAATAAGCGGTTAGTATGCACACAACCCGTGAGCCAATTATGAATGATTTTAGTATTATGTCTTACTGCGCGGTACCTTTTTTTGCGTCAAATCCAATCTGTTTGATGTATCTTGAAAAGGTAAACTTGAAAAATTACGCAGTTTCGGAAAACAAACATCATCACCACACTTTTCACAACTTATTGCACTCATTTTGTTCTAAACAAATGTCTAACACAATCACAATAAATTGATAAAACAATAATTTGCAAAAGTTTTCGTACCTAGGTATTGTACGTAGTTGCAAAACATAAAGAAACCAGGCTGACGGCTGAATGCATCCAATAAGAAAAAATGCAGCAAAATTAAAAATCTATAACAGCCCTTCCAAACTTACTGAATATTGACACTTCTCAATTTGGTAACATCGCTTTATAGGCAGAGCTTTTTTCGCCATAGAAACAGTTCGTAAATTTTTGCCAGGGTAGGCGAAATAGCCAATCAGAAGCCAACATTCTTCAGCAAAAAAGGCATTTCAAACGAGTGCTTTCTTTAGTTCGGCACGGCTCTCTTAGTTAGATGGCGCTGTTTTGAAAAAGTTAAAGATCGGAATAAAAACGTTTATTCGTTTCACAAAGATTCTGTGATCGTTGGTGTACATTATAATATTTAATTTTTGTATTTTTTTGCCTTGAATACCCTAGGGTAGGCACTGCTTTTCTGCTTGTATGGAATGCACGCCACTTTTAACGATGTTGTCTTTATTTTTTTGCTTTTCTGAAGTCGGTTTAATTTTTTTTCTAGTTAGTTTATTTATTTTTCATTTATATGTAAATAATAGAAAGTACATGAGAAACATTGCAAGTGCCTATTAAGTTCGAGGGTTGCCGTCGATTTACCAGGGATTCCATCATCAGATCTGGACTTGGTGACAATGGGACCACATCTGGAGTATACTCTTTCAAACAAAAAAATAATTTTGAAAATCGGTCCACAAATGGCGGAATAATCGGTGAACATACATAAGAAAAGAAACATTCAAACACAGAACCTCCTTCTTTTTTGAAGTCGGTTAAAAAGCAGAGGTTAAAAAGTAGGTATCGACAAAATATTGACAAATGAGCTTACGATCCACGTAGAAGGACTGACATAGAAATACCCACTTAGGATTCAACTGTGTGGCATTCTGGCATTCGGGGTACTTAGGTGGGCTATAGACCATGACTGCAAGGGTGCGGTGGGCGCGCCCGCGGCCTTGCCGACTCCTAATACAATGCTGCCTGTCTGGCCTTCCTAGGCGCCACAATTATACTGGCCTGTAAAATCAAACCAAATCATTTTACGACCTTCCTTCAATAGCAAATGTGTTCAACAAATTGAAACTAATTTAACAACACAACTGAATTGTTGCGACAGAAGTCGGTTAGTGAAATATGTATATTTAAATGTGATAACAAGATGACGGGTTACCAATAAAATTCATTAAGTAGGGCAATAAGTTCAATTACGATGATGAATTCAATTCAATACAGAATACAAAAACTACTACGGGGTGGAAGTAGTAGCTTTGTTGAGTAGTTTTTAGCAGCACTCGGCATTGTTGGTTTACAACGTTGTTCAATTTAAAAAAATACAAAAATGCCGCTACACAGATGTAGCCTCTGCTTTTGTTTGATTTCACTGGTATTCAATAACTTGAGCTCGTCGAACTGCACAGTGTAATTGAATAGCACCGGCATGAATAGAAAAATATACGTTGTGTATTTTATAATTTTGCTGAACAAAAGAGTGCAACGTTGCCATTGCAGCCACTCGCAGGCACTCGTATTATTATATAAATAGAATGTTTACGATCAGCTTTAAAATTAACTTATGAAATAAGGGTAAAGTTATGTCACGAACATTTTTTTTATGGAAATCGCATTTGTAGGACTTCTGTTTTTTCATAGATATATCTTTATACTTATCTGGTAGCGGGTGAGCTATCTCTGAAGCTGACTGAACAAGTTCACATTTTCGTCACGTTGTATGGCGTATGTTAAAAAAATATTTTTGTTATCGCTAAAACTTCTAGTAAACCATTGTTACATTTTCCGTCTGAGGAACTTTCAACGACAGGTATAGGTCAGACGGTCTGACACCTATAATCCAAGATAAGACTGCTCATATTGTTATGATAACTCTTTACTGAAAGATATATGTTAAGTGTTAAGTTTGTTTGTATACGTAAAATATATCAGCAAGTCTTAGTGCACTTAGCGAGTTTATATTAGGCGAGTTTATATTTAAACAAATATAAACTCGAAATATAAAATCGCCTACAATGATTGATTTTACTGTGAAGAGAGCGCTTTAAAAGCAGTGAGATTGTTTCAAGCTACCTTAAGTAACCTTTTGCTTATAATCAGTCGAATTAACGAATCAATCAGCTTTGTTTTTATGAAATTCTCCTATCTGCCCACTGGTACTGTTTTATTCTTTTCAGAATCGCTAATAATATGCAGAACTGCATATTTGATAATATGCATTAGCTGGTTTTAAAACTTGACACATTTCGGTTTGACAAGTTTAAGCTACTTATTGATTGAGAAACCAAACTAAAGCTTAAACACTATAAAAGGGTTGGTGCGGCAGTATGCAATTACTAATATAGTACTTACATAAATACTTAGTTTTTTTTAACTTAGTGTTTATAAGGAAACGGCTTATTTTACTTCTCTCTGGTAAACAAATCTTTTTGTTATAAAGTTTGTTGATATGTTGTTGAATTTACCGAGGCGTTAACTCATACTAAACTTGAAACCTGTTCCTGTGGACGCGATATACTTAAGTTATAAGGTATGCTATGGTATGCTGTATTATTTACTATGTTTAGGTTTCTTTTTTGTAAAAGCAAGGACACAAGAGACAAGGACGGATACTACGAATAGTTATACAAAATTTTAGAAAACACGACCTGGTATCGCTCGCAGACAAAACGATAATGATAGATCGCCCGGAGTCCTGCTAGCAGGACTCTGAGACCTTCCGGTAGGACGCAACTTTTTTGAATCACAGTTCCTTAATTTTATATAATACAAAGTTCAAATTTTCATGAAAAAATAGAGTATTGTTTCCTTCTTAAAAGAAAACTGTTGCTATGGCGCACGAGTATAGACGCGGGCAGGGCAGCACGTTCGCGCTCTGGCGACGTGTTTCGACCTACCGGGCACCGACAACGCATGGAGTCGTCAACATTTTGACAAAAATTATAATATCTGTGTTCACTACAAACTGGAAGAAATTGTTTTGCCTCCCACATTCAACATGGCATTCCAGCTTGATCTTTTTTTATATTAACGAACGACTGATGACTTTATAGTTCTTAAAAGTTCCTAAGACAAGTACAAATTACATACTTAATTTTAAAATTCTGTCGCAAAAAAAATTAATAAAATAAAATAAGTATAGGTATAAAGTATTATAATATGTTTGTATTTCCTTAATTAAAGAAAATATAATTTACTTCAAAGTTTTATTTTATAAAAATCACCCGTTTAAAAGTGTTTGCGATTTCTGGTGACCAAGCTTGACGTCAGTTCTCAAGGTCAAGGTCACCGTACTGCCGGAAGGACCAGGATCCAATTCCATACTAATTACGTACTGCCAGCAGGACACGCAGTCCGTATTCCGGCAGGACTTGCTATCAATAAATAATTAATTGAGGCGCTGAGAGCAAGAGTGGCGTAAGCCATCTTTTCGCATTCCTTGTTTTTGCATTTTACGGATCTTTTATCATTATGACGATATTCATACAAAATTGAAATTGTTTTGAATGCATCTTGGTTGCATAATTATTGTGATTATACTAAATTCGAAAAATGAACATAATAATAAGTAAAAATCCAATTTATCGTTATTTTCTGCGGATCGATCTGCTAAGGCATAGGGAAACGCCTAAAATATGCATTTTATATTATAAATTCATTAGTCTCAGTTTTTCATTTATTGTTCCATTCGTTTATTATTTAATAAAACTTATTCATTAAGAAATGAAAAAAGAGAAGTACTGAACTGAAACGCATTCCTTTTTTTGTTCTGATTTGGAATGAAACGCGTTCTTTATAATGTTGAGTAGAGAGTCAAAAGAAAACAACGTAGTCGTTTTTTAAATATCTTCATAGTTATTTCAAATTAGCGTAAATTGAAGACAAGAAAAATAGCGCAACGCTTGCTTCAGTAGAGCGGGGTTCTTCGGGAAAATAGTACCTACTTAGTTGAATAAACACAGTGAAGCATGTTTATTAAAGACTAGCTTTCCGCCCGCGGCTTGGCCCGCGTGAACTTCGGGAACCGCGTGAAGTTTTTTCCCGCTAACTCCCGTTTCCGTGGGAATTTCTGGAATTCTTTTCTTAGTGCACCTCTACGGTACCTAAGCTACGTCTCTACCAAATTTCAAGTGCCTACGTTTAGCCGTTTAGGCTGTGCGTTGATATGTCAGTCAGTCAGTCTGTCAGTTTCTCCTTTTATATATTTAGAATATTTATTGGTTACTAGCTGATGCCCGCTATGGGTGTTAAATAGGGTGTTAAAATAAAGGTTTATGCAAGTTTTTAGCCGATTATCTCTCATTCCGAGATTCTCACTCTCATTTGACTAATTTTCCTGGATCATGACCGCACAAGTTGTATAGAGAGGCAACATTTTTTTATTTCATATGTTGACCTATGTTTCTTGTGGAAAGTTGTTTAGTTTTTGGGCTCACATCCTCAATTTTGGCTGACTAATTTAAAGTCACCCAATATATAAAACTTGGAAAAAATATCTTTCTGACGGTGAAACCGCATCAAAATTGCGTCGTTTAAAAGGTTAGTGGAGAAACAGACACACGGCGAGCAACTTTATTTTATATTAAATAGAGATTTTGCATCTGTGTAAAAATATAACTTTTGGAATTCCACAGTGTAGAGTATTACCTGTTAAAGCATCTATTTTAACCCGGTCGTCGTTGGGAAATAATTGCAAATTGACGTAACAACTTCCATTTAATACCCAATATTTCTGCGCTCGCTCTTACGGCCGGTGCACTACTAACTTCTTCAAGTATTCACGGGGAGAGCCTCTAGAAAGCTGCTTCCCACTGAATAGGGAGGAACAGAAGGTGTTGTGCTACTCGGCCGAGTAAAAACCAACTTTGTAATTTATTTATAAACAGATAATTGAGTACATTGGTACACGTCATAGACTAGAAGAATTTTGAATTTTACGACTTTGAACGGCAATTATATTAAATGCCGTTCAACATTAAAAGGATTCTTTTTCTTAATTGTTTTCTTTTTTATTAAGAAAAAGAAAACAATTAAGAAAAAGAAAGCCAGTTAACAGTATACCACTTATACTGTTAACTGGCTGAACTGATATATTGTTAATTAGATTAGGTAAGTAAGTAATTAATGTGTAATACTTATAGTATGATTTTAATTGAGTATATGGCGTTATACCTATGACTTAAATGTTTAATTTTGTACAGCGTCAAAATTAAACTTTGATTCAGATATACGAGGTTTCTAAAAAAATAACTTCTAATTTGGAACTGCTGTATAATGCTTTGCTTACTGTAAAATACGGAAAGCGAGCGTGTTTTCTCGATTGCTGGGAGATTTGTAACAAAGACGAGAAACCGATTATCGAATATCGCTCGCTGAATGCGCTAGTTTTTTTGAAGGCTTGTTTTACAAATATGGCTACAGAGACGACATAAATTTATGTTTATTAATTATTTCGTCCCTAACATATTATTTTTTGTCATTTTCAAGAACTTTATTTTCGTTTTTTGAGACTACGGAAAAATTATTAATTTAATTGATCTCAATTAGTGCCAAACAGAAGTTTAAAAAAGAAGTTTATTTAATTTTTGTAGAAAAAATAAAGGTAAATTCGTTAAAAAAGCGAGTTTAATTTGTAAATAGGTTGGTTCCAGGGAAAAAAATAAAGAAAAGTAAAAGAAATAAGGGAGTTTTATTGGTAGATAGGTGATTCCGGGGGTTCCGGGTTCCCGGGATTACGAAAAAAAATCCCGATTCCCGGGAATGAAAAAGGGCCGGGAACGCGAGAACCCTAGTGGGAAGTCGAAATTTGTTTTTTGAGAATTTCATAAAGGTAGGTTCCACTTTTGTAGTGAGAATCAGCCCCTAAATTTTCGCTCTAATTTCAAGTCGCCCATATTTAATTTTATATTAATTTTGAAAGGGTATGCGGACTGTGGACGTGGCAGGCGTTTCGCGCCTCTGATTTTTTAAAATCCTTTCAACATTAAAATTGTTGCGCGGCGGCGGCGGCGGCATTCCTTTGTATCACAGGAGCTTCCCGCTGTCAGAGATAGGTCACTGCACCTCTTTTTCTGAAATGCTGTACTTGTATAGTCGGTAGCAGCAAATTCTAAATGAAAAAAAAAATTGTCACCTTGAGTTGAATATGAAGATTGTAGATTTCATCACTTTGACATTTAGTGGAGGGCCGTTAGAACAAAAATCATCAAAACCTCGGAACCACAGAATAAATAACAGTACTAACGTTCGGAACCCCAGTTCCATGAATGGATTTTCGTGAATTTTTTGATTACACTGTTGGAGGTATACATAATAAAGTTTACCCCTCAAAATTTGTCAATCTCAACTATATCTGTTATTTAGAAATTGCCATACAAAAGAAAAGTCGGATTTTTTTACCTACTGACAAAGATATTCATGCAAAATGAAGCTCCCGAGGGCTGCGACTGAAATACCAAACGTACATAACAACTAGCGTACGCCCTACAATTCGTTCCCATAGGAACTCCGTGTAATCTCTTTTAGGCAAGCTTCCACAATATCTGAAGATCATCTTTGCAAAATTTCAAACTTACAGCTTCAATAGTTTTGATTTTGCGTGGAACGCCCTATAGGGAAGTAAAAAAATAATAATCTAAATATAATCTAAATAATCTAAATCTAAATAATCTAAAAATTTACATAATTTTTTTTTACATCCCTATTGATACTATTGATAAACAGCAACGAATTGACCAAAATTCCTCTGAATATTTATTAACTTTGGCATCAACTGGACTGGACACATGAATTTAGATTATGGCATTTCTTTTCCTTATTACTCTATGATACTACCATAATACCCTCAGCTAAGATCCTCGGTTGATCGTTAAATGTCCGATGACCGTCCTGTCATCCTGTGAATATTTAGTTCGTTCGATGTTTCGGTTCAGTTTTGAAAGACCTATTCATAGGTTTACAAAGCTCCCTCAATTTACACCTGGTTATTGTCAGCGCACCTGGGGCAACACCGGCATATAATAGTGTTTCAGTTAACAAGCTTTTGAAGCACCTATAATAGCACCCTGCCCTCACTACTCCACTGTCGAGCCGCAGATGCATTGATGAGTTTCACAAACATCGCAGACCATTTTATTCACTTCGCTGTGGAAACTGACGGGAGTTGGGGTAGTGAGGCCAGGGGTTTCATCGGCGAGGTAGGTCGGCGTCTTAGGGATAAGAGTTATGACCCCGCTGAAACTAATTGATGTCGCTAACGAAATAAGAAGACGCTTAACTACTGGTGTAGTGAAAAGTGGCTTAAGACACAGAATACGTGTATGTCTGCGAAACAGAGGCGAACATGTATTTATTCTTTATTGCACAATGATAATACAGAGGATAACAAGTTTACAGTAATAGGAAGTTTACAAAGGCGGTCTTATCCCACGAGGGGATTTCTTCCAGTCAACCTAGTAAGAGTATTAAAGAGAACATAGTACACTCAAGAGCATGTCAAGCTTGACACGTTGGACTTTGGACTGGCCCTGCATTGTATGGCGCGCAGTATAAATCAGCGATCAGCTTAAACTGGTAGTGTAAAGCGTTTTCATCAAAGTTTTTGTCTAGGAATTGTAATATTAACCTAGTTTTTGCTATATTTTTTCGGAAAGCTAAAATACCGTAGATATTTTTAGACACAACTGCAGCACATTTGTCATAGATTTTTTTTTAATATCTAAGAAAGAAAGAAAAAACATTTTGACGGTTCATAATTTTTTTTAAACTATCAATCGTCTTCTAGGACTCAGTCGGTGCAACTTGCAATTTTAGTGTTTAGAATAATAAAGCAACCAATCTACCTACTACACAAAAATAGCAAAAACAAATAAATTAGAGGCACACAACACAAAAAAAAGGGGACAATAGACACAAATTCGGCATTTTTTGTAAAAAAACTTGTAAGTTCAATAACTTGAGAACGGTAAAGTTTGGGGTAGAGTGTTTCAAAATCGAATCAGTCAGAAACGATGCAAACTACATGCCCTTAACGGGTCTAGGTTGACTTTTCCTGTAACCCTGTATATTTATTTACAAAATGGGACCCTATTCACAAACATCGCCAAATTAACAAAAAAAGTTACAATTTGAGAAATCTCAAGAAAAAGAGGTAGGCTGTAGTAAATAAATAACATTTAAAATAATAAGAAGAGTCTTAGCGCGTTGGCACAAAAGCGCACAGTAAATAGCCAACTTTATGCCTGTGGCAGCTAGACGACGCGACGACACGGTCAGGTAGCTTTTAAGCAGAGTATAGGTACGAGTATATTGCTGTGTTTGGAGTTGCAGCTCTAATGAAATTTGATCACTACGTGTCATCGTCATAATCCCAATAATGTTGTGACGTTCTGGGACTTGCCATCGATTTGCTAAGATGAATTCCAATAATAAAGACGTATTATCACGAACCATCTACTACAGCCGGAGTGCAAAACATTTGAACATTTCGGATAATTCGCAGTGATCATTTCATTTCTATTTCGGAAGGCGCAGCGTAGGAAGGCCTCCCACAAGGTGGTCCAACGAACTGGTTAAGATTGCGGAAAGCCGCTGGATGCGGGTGGCACAGGATCGATCGATGTGGAGATCCTTGGGAGGCCTATGTCCAGCAGTGGACGTCTTGCTGCTGACATGATGATTGATGATCTTGGGTGGCTTTCGGTTTATAGAATATTTATTCTCATTAACACAATAAAAGTCGTTTATAATTAATGAGAAAAATCGTATTCTATTAAAATATCTGTTGTTACTGCACAGAGTAAGAATAAACCTGAATATTATATGGAATTACGAAACATAATTTTAAGTGTTTTTAAATATTCTGGTAAACTTGAGAAATAAATTTGTAAAAATTGGTAAGTAATTAAATATATATACACTACAAACTCAAAGGCCAACACTATTAATTTCTGCTAAACCAGGAATTATGTAAACATTTCCAGTACCTGTCTTCATAAAGCTTTGAACGCAATTAATTTGCATTAGTGTATGTTTGTATTTTGGTAAATATTATTTTCCTAGAAGAGAGAGTCCCATATCTAATAAGCATTTGATGCTCTGCGAACCCTGAAAGGGAGTGAATAATATAGGAAAAGTTATTTGACATGAGCGGGTGCATGGACTTGAATTTTATTTCCCGTAGCTTGTGTATTCTGTACGACGGGCGGAAATGGATTATCGTACTAAAAGCTGCGTAAAATTTTTATTAATATTTTAGTAAGTAAATGGATAGATGGAAAAAGCGGTGATAGCCTAGTTGGTTTGGTTAAAGAATTTTTTATTACTATTTTGGTAGGTAAATGGACGGATGGAAAAAGCGCGGTAATAACCTAGTTGGTTAAAGAATCGGTCTTGTAAACGGAAGGTTGCAGGATCAACCCATAAATCCAAGAAAGTGAAGTTTTTTTTAAAAACTTTACTTAGAATTTAGACAGTTTATTTTTAAATATTTTAGTAGATTTTGAATAAGTGAGAGTAGTTTAATTATATAGGTTCAAAGATGAGCTGCATTCACTGGATGCTTTTTGCCTGGAGAGGGCACTCATTTTGGCGTGGCCGACGATCTTTCCGGACTGGAGTCTGAATTCTGCTATTACAAGACGCTCGACAAACGAAATGCCTAAATCAGTCTCTCGCAAAATTATCTATACTCGATTTTGCACTTCATTATGACCAGAAAAGCACGCTTTCAGGGAATGTGGGTTTAATTTTAAATTTTGGCATGAACGAGAAAATTAACTTTGTAATTATTACACTACATTATACGTAGCTTTTGAATTTAAGCGTTGCATTGATGGTGATGTCGGCTCGTGGATCATGGAACCCGGGTTCCGTCCTGAAATTTAATTTATTTGTAACTTCTCGATTGTCGCGACTTGATTAACGAATTTTTAACCCCCTACAAAAAGAGGGGTGTTATAAAATTTGACGAGTAAGTTACACAAGTACAATGAGTAAGTTATTCTTATGAAACTAGCAGCGCCTCGAGGTTTCATCCGCGTGGTTCCCGTTCCTGAGGCGAAATTGAGATAAAAAGTATTCCATGTACAGACAGCAGCACGTCAGGTTATCCGTTTGCATTACGAAAGCCGACACTATTACAAACGAGATAAGGGTGACGTAAAAGTCAACATGTAACAGGGGTACAGACAAGTACACACGGCAGCACATCAACATAGCCTGATGTGCTGCCGTGTGTACTTGTCTGTACCCCTGACAACGTGTATGCAAAATTTCCCAACATTTCTTTTAAATTAAGGCGTAACAAACAAACTTATTTAACAAACAAACTCATTTTCGGATGTGTAATATTGTATTACGTTTGAAGTGAAGCACGTATGGTAAAATCAAGAGACAAACCGATATCGATCAGAATTCAAACGGCGAGAGGAATGTATTGTGAATTGCGTACAATAGCACATTCCTAGCGACCGAATTCCTTATAGCCAGGTTCACGGATTCTGTAACTTTATTATATAGGCGTACCTACTTCTAACTTTTAGATTTAAGTACCTTTTATTATTTTGCTATAGTTAGCAATTAGTGCTTGCTGTTAAACTACGACATACCTGTTACTTATTACTTAATTGTTTACTTTTTATGTTGGCGACAGTCAAAAATATTTGTCATATGTAGCTATAAATTATGAGGCTGTTAACTTTAAATATTATTTTTCAAGCTCAAGTGCAAATCTCGGAATGACAGTATTACTTACAAAAACTATATATAACATATCTACGGTACAAAATCGAGCGAAAAATAGACTTCACTTTTTGGTGAATTTTGTTTTTAACTTCTCATTGTATAAAAATAGTTTTCCATTATTATTACAAGCGCTCAGGATGCCACTGCTGGGATAAAACCCAACACCCTGACCTATAAATTACTATAAAGTGCAACTATAGACACAACCCGACCTATGTCAAAGTAAAAAAAGTAAAAAAATGGTTGAGTGTATAAAAGTTTCGGTTATTCGTTTAGGTTGGCTGGAAGAGATCTCTTCTAGAGATAAGCTCGCCTTTGTACACTATTTTTTATGTAAATTTTTTCCCTACTGTGTTTGTGCAATAAAGAATATAATAATAAAGATAAAGAAAAGGTTTTATAGAAGTTGTATACGGACATACTCTTTATAAAATATTTTTAACAAAAAATTGACACGCCTACGCCCTCAAAAAGGGTGAAATAATTTTTTAAAGCTATGTTCACGAGTAAGTAGTGGTTACGGGTAAAACAGTAAATAGGTGAATTCATAGCGGAATATGGTAAATAGAGAGGAATGTTTTTTTTGACGTCGTCGCCGAACAACTCGCATGGTATAATTATCTTAGTGTTTATACTGCCAAAATAAGCTTGTGCGAAATTGCGAATACTTATTTCATTAAACTAGGTCCTGTTCAAACCGGCGCTGACGTCAAAAAAAACATTCCTCACTATTTACCATATTCCGCTATGAATTCATCTATTTGCTGTTTTACCCGTAACCACTACTTACTCGTGAACATAGCTTTAAAAAAATATTTCACCCTTTTTGAAGGCGGGTCAATTTTTTGTTAAAAATACTTTATTTTATTCTTTTTAAAGGTTATCATTTATCTATATTAATATTATAAAGAGGAAAGATTAGTATTTTTGTATGTAACGAATAGGCTCCGAAACTACTGAACCGATTTGAAAGATTATTTCACCATTAGGATGCTACATTATCCCTGAGTAATAAAGCTACATCATTTTCACGAATTCCCACGGGAACGAAGTCCCGAGCGGGATGCTAGTCATTCATATAACTCCCTCGTAGATTTATTATAAATCACTCGAGATTAAAGAGCGATATAGTGATCAATTACTTTCACCCCACGGAAAGATCTGAGGTGGTAATATTCATAACCAGTCGCAAGATGGCAAGAAAGATACGGGGTAGTACAATTCTCAAACCGATCGCCAGATGGCATGAAAGATATGGGGTGATATTATCAACCGATCTGCACCAGACGGCAGGAAAGATGTGTGGTGGTAATATACTCAACCGGTCACTAAACGATGACCGGTAGAGTAGCTAGCCCCAGAACACAAAGGAGCCCTAAAAAACAACTTAAAAGTCTCAGGGAGCAACTTCGCTTTTGCTTCGTTTACATTGATGTCCTATTATCATCCACATATGACCGTAAATTTCCGTTTTTTTTTTTTTTTGACTTAAACTACTGAAGCGATTTCGATAAAAAATATTATGGGACCTATCTGGAAGTAGATGCTACCGAAATAATAAAAAAATTTTGAAATCGGTCTACAATTAATGACGGAGTTTTGAGGTAACAAACGTAAAAAAAACACTAGAATTGAGAACCTCATCCTTTTTTTTGAAGTCGGTTAAAAAGTCGAGTTAATTGTAAACTTCACGGACCGTTTCCATTAAAAGTTTATATTCGAACAAATAACTCTATCTCCATATTAAATAACTTCGACTTTTATTATCTACCTTCACTTCTATTCATGTTGATAAGTCAAATAACATTTCTAACCTACGGAAAATAAAACGTGTGAATCAAGATTATTATGAGGAAGGATTTGTATTTTTGTATGTTTGTAACGAATAAACTCAAAGCCTTCAGGACCGATTTAAAAAAAAACACCATTAGAAAGCTCTTTCATCAGTGAGTAACATAAGCTAGCTATAGGTACATTTTTTTCCGAATTCCCACAGGATCGAAAACGCGGGCGGAAAGCTATAGTAAATAAAACAAAATAATTTTGGATTTTCTTTTTTATAGGGTATTTATGAAACAAGAAGTGGAATTCTCTGCCGGCGTCTTTATTTCCGAGCTCATCAACCCGAATATCTTTAAAGTACGAGTGAATAGGCTACAAATGAATTTAGGTATGCCGTGATTAAAAACTCAGATCCCTATATTAACGTAATATCTGTGGGCCCTTTTGTTGATTTGAGTGAATATGAATTTTAAGCTTTTCCCTTCGTGCTGAGCGATGTACGAGTATTTTACTGATTTGCGTGGATAATTTTGCTTTCCGATTTTTTTTCACCACTTTCCTACAGTGGCGAAGCCGTTCGTTGAAGAAATGCGTGGGCACTATTTTGCAATCTCTCGCATTGCGTCAGGGGTAGGAGGTTTCTTTTAATTATTTGGCTGGACTTTATTGATTTTTGCATTTTTCAAGCCAAAAATCTCTTTTTTAGTAGGCAACTCATGATTTCGATTTACTTGTAATATATTTGCTACCTTCATGCAGCACCCACTTTTCTATTTTATTACTCTTTTTCTCAATTCATGAGGATGACGATTATTAGTCAAAAGATTGTTTATTTTTGTCGCTGACATTTTAGCAGCCTTTTTTGTCCTCCAAAATTATATGCATTTAGTGGAATTATATTTTTATTTACAAGTAGTTTAATAGGGTGAACTGACAAGGCTTCTGAGTGTATGTCTGCACTCAGAAGCCTTGTCGCCGTTTGATGTGGCCCAGAATAGTCCCGTATCCACTTTGGTCGATGCTAGTACCTACATTTTACGAGCGAATCGCGTTGACTTTTGAATTGCTATGCACGTTATAATATCCAGCAAGAAATAAATAGAGAACGTCTAGGTATCTCTTGTTCACGTTTGTGCATTATAAACGTGTACCTTACGATAAAAAGTACATTACATCAAAACATAATTTGTTTCAAAGAAAGATTGGCAAGTTGGAGTCCTTTTATCTTTAAAAATTCGTGTGCCGGCTTAAAGTTAATTGTTTTTTATTGAGCTAACAATGTTGGCCTTACATAATAAATGTTTACGAAAATCTCAAAAGGATGTAAAATGAACATCTCAAAGGGCTTTGAATATTTTATACACCTTTGATTATTTAAATTAATTATTTACTTTATAGAAACAAACCGCACTTTAAATAACATGGGATAGAAACACAAAATTACAAATATATGTACAGGCAATGTCCTTTTTTGGGGTTTTAGAAATTACGTTACTTATATATTTTATGTTAAAAATATATAAGTAACATAATATATTTTTTCAGTTACTTCGTTCATTCATTCAATGTATTGGTATAGGTATAACCAATACATTGAATTGCTCAAATGAATGAAGTAACTGTAGAGAAGAAAGGGTACAAAAAAGTCCTTGGTTTTTTAAAACAAAAACGCCGCAACCCAAGAACCGTCAATTCAGAGGCGGTGTTACTGAACCAAATCGCTTTACTTGTATTAGCCATGCCAATGGGCAGATGAAGTAACACAAAAGCCATACGGGCTTACATGACAGTTTTTTTATCAGCTCATGTACGTCCCCACGAGCCTCCCTTTTGAAACACGCAGGGGATTTAAGCCATAATCCGCCACGCTGGTCCAATGCGGATTGGCGAGTTTTTTTTCATTAGTTCGTATTTGCATTCACAGACATGATGTCCGTGCATTTGTTTTTACGTTAGTTAGTGCTACTTCAACATCGTGAAATGCGTATATTCAGTTACTGATCAATTTAAATAGCGGTTAGTCTACTCGATAGTTTACTCGTAGATGGTGAAAGAGTTCTTTAATATTTACAATTTAGAATTCACTTATATTCTACTATTTACTATTTAAAAAAAAAAACGCTACACACTCAAAGGCCCTGTGTCTTGGCGCACAGAACACTTGATAGAGGTCGTGGGCCCCTTGGAACATACACAAGACAAAAACGAACACTAACGACTCGGGAACAAACATTTGTTTTTTTACACAAATATTTGCCGCGACCGGGAATCGAACCCAGGGCCCGTCAATTAAGAGGCACCCTCACTACCACTTCACCAAACCGTTCCTCTCAGTATATTTAAAACTACAATAAGATACGTATTTGTTGCAGAGACGTCCGATTCAACAGGATCTACGAAATTGCTCCCGGGGTGTTCACTCACATGCATCGCCTGCGCTCTCTGTTGCTGAATGACAACCAGTTGCGCGCGCTACGCTCTGGGGCCTTCCACGGACTCCGCAGGCTCAAGTACCTCTACCTCTACCGCAACCGCATCCAGCACATTGACTCCGACGTTTTCCAGCACCTACTGCATTTGGAACAACTGTAAGTCCTTCATTTACATCTCCCCGCTAATATTAACAATTAATTTGTCTTCGACAAAATATTTACTATTAAGTATTTGTAGAATTTTAAAACCCTATAGTACGTATAAGCTATAACTATAACAAAGTATAGTGCTACAATATAATTTTGTATTTGTGGTTCGGCAAATTTCGTATTTCGAATAAGTAAATTGATTTTCAAATGACAAGAATGAGACAAACACTGTTTGCTGAGAGACAAACGGAATAGAAAAGACAAATAGAAAAGCACTGTAACTTATAAATGACTGCAACTATAACGAACTAGTTACAGCAAAGGTTATTTTTGTAGCTTTTAGTCTCAAACACTGGACTCAGACTATTTGGGATAAGTCCCCATTAGGGAAATCCCCTTGTGGGATAAGTCCGCTTTTGTACTGTGTTTCTTATGTGCCTTGTATAACTTTTGATCATGTACAATAAAGAATAAATACAATACAATACATTTTTAGCCGCTTGTTAAATCAGAAACTGGATCAGTTTGTGAGGATTTTTGAATCATTCCCGTAAAGCATAATTTATATATCCGAGTAAATAATTTTATTTTAAAGCTGAAGATATTAAAAACATGAAAATTTTCGTAAGGAAATTCAACTGGAACTTTATTCGGAACGGTTTCAATTTTTGCTAAGCTGTCCCTTACACCCTGAATAGTTACCACGGAGTATGAAATCGGATTTCTGAGTATATAAACAAATTAATGACCAAGCTTCGGTTATATGCAACAGAGTGCTAAAGGCGATATACCGTGTTTTGATTTCCAGTAGGTTTTCTCAACTTGTTTTTTCAACGCCACTTGTGGCGCACCTCAAATCAAATTATCACCGTGCGCGACAAGCAAAATATACCGAGCTGAGCTATGACGAACTCAAATATATAATTAAAGAGTCATGTGTTCATCTGTAACAGTCATATGTAAGCCTAAGAAAGGTTCTATAATAATTGTAAAACATATGTGATATAGATATTAAACAAACAGATCAATACATGGTTTGGTTATGTTACCAACGTACTCATAAAGAATACTTGATTAAGTACAATCCGAACGATGTTACCTTTATTATTACAGCTATTAAGACTATTAAAACTTTAGAGGGGATTTTCTAGAAACTGAACGATTTAACCATACGAAAAATTCACAGATTTCGTGCCTCACACACGACTGTCCTGCACATTGGAAATAAATCTACGGAATTCGAAAAAATATAGTCGCTGAGCGACGAGAAAGTCGGGATAGGGAAAAGGTTACAAAATGAAACTACAACGTTGAATGATAATTACTTTTTCACCTCTCTAGCTCGAAAAGAGAGCCTTTGCTTGTCAAAACCAGAGAGCAAAATCGTTTTTTGCTCGCTGCATTTTTTCAGAGAGAACAGAGAACACTAACTTTGAAATGACTTGGCGCGGTGATTTGTTCTGAAACTAATTTAGGCCTATCAAATGACGAAATTTTAGATTATTAATTGAAATCAAAATTACAAAAATGTGTTAAATATTGATCGTTTAAGGAAATAAAAGGTTATTTAATATAAATTCTAATAAACAATGTAACTTTCTTTAAAAAAATTTAACTTTACAAAAATATTACGAAGTGCAATTTCTGAACGCAAACTATAGTCCTGGCCACTTTAAAAAAAGACAGCTATTTGTCAATAAAAAAATAAAACAGCGAGAAAACTATTTTAATTGACAAATTGGTAGAGGTAAAAAGTTATGTGTTTAACAAGAGAGCAAGTTTTTTTGATCTCGTGCCATTAAATCTCTCGCTAGGCTGAAAGTCTACTGTAGTCTACGACTACTTCGCTAGCTCGTAATTTAAAGATTGCACTTGGGTAGCAAAAAACAACTTTGCTCTCTTGTTTAAATAATAACTATATTTCTTAGATAAACATATGTCAATCTAAGTAATCCTCGAGTATCCTCTGCGAAACATGAAGTCATACATATGTCATGTGAAAAATGTCGTTCTGACTTTTTGACTTTTTTCAAAAAGGTTAGGCTACAGGGCAAAACCCGATCGTCTTTGTTTAAGGCTCAAATTGTAGCTGAATAAATTGTCCAGAGGAGTATTTCCCAAATTTTTGATTACATTTTTCGTTTCCAAAATATCGAGCGCCAAAATAAAAAAATCGGATTTTTTTTTCACTATTTCGGCCATAACTTTTTTCGTTTTTTATTTTCTCGAATAATTCCTGTAGCACCTTACAGCTCTCGCAAATATGTGTCTTTTAAGCCTTTTTGAATATCATATCTTTACAACTCCTTGAGATATAAGGGATCGCACTTTTTCGTGAAATCGGAGCCTACACTCAAGCGAACGAAATAGTACATTGTTACTTAAAGGGTGAAAATAAGTCTTTCACAACGAGGAAAACACTGTGCTTTTCATTACGATTACAAGGAAAACAACAACATCAATAAGCTGAACTCTTTGCATTAATACAAATCTCTGCAATCCAGAAGTATGAGCAAAACTTAACAACTCGAAATAGTACATTGTTACTTTAGGGGTGAAAGCAACTTATTTAAGTCCCGAGACGGGGTTTGGCGACCAAGCGTAGCGAGGGAGCTAATAGTTCGAGGGACTAAACAAGTCTTTCACCCGAGGTAAACACTGTGCTTTTCATTACGAATACAAAGAAAGTAAAAATAAAAACATGAACAAGCTGAACTATGCGAAAGTTACAAAACTCTACAACTCAAAAAAACAAATGAAGACCGGATTGCCACTTTCCCGCTTTTTGTTTTTTGTTTCTGGGACCAGCCAGCTATTCAACCATAATTTTACATTTCCATCATTGAAAAATGGCAATTTTTTTGCCCAAATCTATGTTATTTTAAATAAATAGCTAAAAGTAAATTATTATACTTAAAGTCCTTAAAAAAAGTATTCTTTAATGAATACTTAACTTTTGTTATTTCAATTTTACATCGCGCTGTAATAGAGTGGCTGTATAGGAAGTTGGAACATATTTTTTTAATACTTAATTTGACAGCTGTCAGTTGAAAGCGATTCTCCCTAGGCCTGAAAACTATTACTTTGGGGCCATCCATAAATTACGTCACACGAATTTCATGATTTTTTGACCCCTCCCCCCTCCTTGTCACAGCTGGTCACATTTGTAAGACTCCCCCCTCCCTAGCGTGACGTCACATATTTTGCATATTTTCCATTATTTGTAATTTTCTAATAAAAGCAGTACTTAATAGAGTTGTTATTTTTTTTTGGGAACTCATAACTCATAGTCTCAACTAAAGTAAAAACGTAAAAAGAGTGCTTGGGACTGAGGAGGTTAAGTTTGTCGTTAAAAGTTAATGCGTTTTGATACTCATAACACATTTTGAAACGTGACGTCACGAAACTTATGACCCCTCCCACCCCCTTGTCACACAATGTCACACTTTCTCGACCCCCTCCCCTCCCCTTAACGTGTGACGTAATTTATGGATGGTCCCTTTCAAGTCCCTCCTTAGGCAACTTCAGACCTACTTTCAGAGTATGAGTAATGAAAAGACATTCCCAATGTCAAAACTGTTTCTCAAATTAAAGCAATCAGTTGATCGCTGAAGTTGTATAGAGGCGAACATTTCTATTTTGGGAAAAGTTGTTCAGTTTACTGGGTTGATTCACGTCCTAGCTTACTGAAAATGTTTAATATATGTATTTTAATTATGATTTTAATTAAAAGAAAATTTTTGAAGTACCTACAAATGAATATAGTTAATAACTTCATTGTTGCCAAAACCTTTTAAGAAGTCTGCTGACTGCGACAGCGCTTTTAACGCTTTTCAAATTAATATTAGTATTTTATCTCAGAAATACTCAGTTCAGAGAATAGATAGACGTTTCAATTAAGGTTTGCTACCGACAGTATCCGACAGCAAGGCATCCAGGGCTTTGTTTTAGGTAATTTCGGACACCTAGCCTAGACCTAGAAATCAATTATTATTTACTGTGGTGGACTAGGAACGGCGCTCAGTTAATTAATTTGCAACTTGAAGCCAATCGTCAACTATTGTGGTCCTAATTTGATTACGACCATGGTTGTCGAAATGTAGGGATCAACGATTATATTATAACTAGCTTTCCGCTCGCTTCGTTCCTGTGGGAATTCAGGAAAATTATATAGCCTTTGTTTCTCAGGGATAATAAGGAATTCTAATGGTAAAATATTTTTCCAATGTGTTTATTCGTTACAAACAAAAAAACCATTCCTCTTTATAATATTTAGTGTACCTACATCTAAAATGTAAATCTAGGTTTATGTAAGTACACATATAATATATTTAACTTAGACAGATAGAACACTTTACTGTACACAAAATTTAAAAAAAAAACGTTTTAATTTAACCTAGGTACAAATGTGCGCAAAGACAGCCTTATCGCTGAGTGCAATCTCTTCCAGGCAACCCCTTGTTTTAGAGTGCTGTGTTTACCAATCACTCCTCTATTCAAATCAAACGGATCAACAGATCGACGTGATATTGATAGTTAGAAGACAGGAGAGTGATTCGTAAATCTTGGGTAAGAGTGTTAAACGATAGGCATTACATATTTGTATCTCAAGATCTGTTCCATTACCTATAGTTAGAACCTACGCGTTACATTATCAAGACTTAATCGCTACGAGATCCAGTTAAAATCCCTTTCGCAGAGTGCACTAAGCCTACTATAAAGCCTATAATAGCGAATAGGTTAGCGTCCCTAAAACTTTACCCCTTTCATATGCAGCATCACGTATCTTCACTGTCTACGCCTCCAATTATATCTGGGGTTATCTTATGAATTAAGATATACGGAATTGTTGCTAACAGTTACATGGTTCATAAAATATTTACCACCGTGTGGTGATCGGTTGAGAATAACACTACCCTATTTCTTTCCGTGGGTGTCGTAAGAGGCGACTAAGGAAACACAAATGAGACCTGCCTCCTAGTAATTCATCCCAGGCAACACTTCATTTTTTTCTGAATCTGAGGTGTCGTCCTATGGTCTCATCCGGTGTGGTAGGCTCTGTAAAGGGCCGTCTGGCTCGCGACCACCCTCCTTCCGAAGTCCGGCGCCAAACAGCTTGCTGTGTTCCGTCGGTGCGTGGGAGTACCAGTGCCTTTATAGGCATTTTTTGGGTTAACTCGCTCCATCGTCGACCTCATCTTTGACCTTTATGGTCAAGATTGAGGTCAAGAGTTAACACATCTTATAATAAAAAAATTACTTCGGTGAAGCTTGAAGAACAAACATCCATAAAGATTTCGCTTAAACGACACACATACGGTCACGCCTGTGATACGGGGATAGGCAGAGCATCAGTAGTTCAGAACTTGATGCCGCGTTTGGCATACAATCTGGGGATTAAACAACGCTTTAACAAGATTATATTTTAAACATCTGAAATACAGAAAAATAGGCCTTAGTTTAAATGTTGTTTTCGAATGGTACGCGTTTCGTCAAACCGCATTGGGCCAGCATGTCAAAAGTCAAAAATTAATTTATTTTTATAGAACGTACTTACAGTGCTTCTTCAAAACGTCCTAATAAATACATTAGCAAAATAGTGAATAACATTATCATTTTTGACTTTGCGCCTATTCGCAAAGGTGCAGTCTTTCTCAGGAGAAGAGTAGGCAATAAACTCTGAGGGTCGCTCTTTTTAAGTCAATCATATAAATTTTCTTACTTCTAATTTTTATTGACTTAATATCTGAATAACTCTAGAGCTGAGCAATTTATTCCCATTCTAGACTATGTCTTAAACCCAATGATATTATACTCAAGATATATCACACGGTATTTTTTTTTACCCGACCACGGCGAAGCAAAACGGAGGGTTATGTGGTTGTCAACCAAACAAAGAATAGTGATGCGAGGCCGCAGGCCGAGCTTTGCATAGGGCGAAGCTCGGAGCATTCCTCCAATCTAAGACAACTAAACAAAGATTAGGGGCGAAGCCCAGAGCGTCCCCCCAATCTAAGACATACGTAAGTAAACTACAATTGTAAGGGGGGGCATCTAGGCTCTGAAACGGTTTAAGTGTTTCTGTTATAGTACAAAGTCTGTCTCGCATAGAGAAGATCATGAAGCTCCTATACTATTGCGGGATTAAATGAATAAATTTAAATGGATTAGGATTTATCTTCGTACTCCTTTTATTTACGAAAAAATTTGCCGCTTGCTACGCTCGCGCAACTACACTCATGGTTTCCTATCGGAACCCAGTTCAGATAAATTACTGCACCAAGTTGTCAGACAACCTATTTTGAAGTTTACGTTTTTAAACTTAATTTTTTGAAGATACAAAAATGACAGTCATGACCGCGGCTGGGTACGAATCTGACCCCTCCAAAACGTATTTCTGCGTCCGCACCCGATCAAAATTTTCCCTTGTAGAACTGGGGCGGATCGTTAGTTTTAAAAATACATATTACCAACGAATAACCCCAAAATAATTTAAATAAAAATAAGTTTCTTAACACAACAGCACAGAGTGCACGCATGTGGTAACCTGAGGTGCGGCCGTCCGCACATGTAGCGATGGCCACTGTACAAACGTATTTGTACGAGTAAATTGATTTGGCCGGTTTGGTTAAGCGGTAGTAATGCTTCTTAAGGCGCCCGGGTTCGATGCTCGGTTAGAGCAAACATTTGTTTAAAAAGCCAGAAATCGTCATTCTCGAGTCACGGCACGGGTGGTGTAAATTAGTACCTATATTAGAGAAACCTATATAATAATGTGATGGCGTCATTAATACATCCTACTAATATTATAAATACGAAATTTTGTTGGGATGTATGGATTTCACACTCAAACGGCTGGATCAATTTTAATAAAATTTGATATGGAGGTAGCTGACAAGCCGCTGTATTAATTCACAGGCTATATAATTTTCCATTATGAATTCCAACGCTATTACGAGCGAGATAAGAGTGACGTCTAGGTCAACATGAATAGCCTGATGTGCTGTCTCGTGTACTAGTATGGACAAAGTGGATTTAGGCTACAAATTAATTTTAAACAGTTCCTTCAGGAGCGCGATGTAACCTTATTAAAAAGCTAGTTTCTCATAATTAAAATTATGTTTTACAGGTATCTGCACGTTAACGAAATCAAACAAATAGTTCCCGAAACATTTTCGAACCTGCCTCGTTTGGAACGACTGTAAGTAGTTAAATGTTTATTAGACTGTGAGTTGTGGGCTTCATAACAGTTTTGATTTCAGAAATAAATTAATGTTTCATACTTGTTTGCTCTATGTATTATGGATGGACTTAGTTATGTATATTTTGCAACTTCGTAATTCAGATTTGTGAATGTATAAAGCTATTGAAAGCTTCAAGTTTCTTCAATAATCTTTTGAGATAGTTTTACCAAATATGACTGAAAAGATTGATCAAATAATAAACTTCATTACACTGAACAATGTTTCTTCTTTTCGTGTCCAGTAAGTCGCCAGTTTGACGGCTTTCATTAGCCTAGTTCAGATACTTTTGTAATACAAGTATTTTTAAAATTGTTGATAGTTTTTATAAGGAGGTATCTTTATCTTGTTAGCCATTTTTGGAAGGACATGTTCTCTTTTAAATGTACATACAGCAGCACTTCAGGATATCCATTTGCACTAAGAAAGCCACCGCTATTGCGAGCGAGATAAGGGCGACGTCAAGGTCAACCTGTATAGTCTGTTGTGCTGCCGTGTGTACCTAACCTAGCATAGTACAGTAAAATAAAACGCATTTTTTCAGCTATCTCCATAACAACTTGTTGACGAGGATTCCGCCTGGCTCCTTCCGCGGAATCCCTCGGCTGCGCAAGCTTCGACTCGACAGCAACGCCCTCATGTGCGACTGCTCCATGCTCTGGCTTGTGCGCATGCTCCGCAACCACCAAGATATGAAGATCGCCGCCACCTGCCACGGCCCAGAAGAAGTCACTGGTACCGCTCTTTCAGCTATGACCGAAAATCACATGCGTTGCAGTAAGTATTTAAATGATTGTGAATACACCGTGCTCAACATTGTCCACGGAATATGCACGATTTCATATACAGTCTGGTTGAGAAGCTTATATTATTTTTCAGACACACGGAGGCTTATAACAAATGGGCATGACAGGATAAAATGTTCATTATAAATGAGCAAGATTTTTGAATTTCAATTTTTTCTTTAACAAATTCTGTTTAGTTTGAAATAGACATACATAACATTTAAAAACTACACAAAATACAATACAATAATTAGAAGAAACATGATTTGTGAAAACGGTCTCGATTAAAAAAATTCTGTTCCCCTTTTTCCATGCAAAAAGCAGGAAAAATAAAAAGTACATTTACTTTTTCAAGTTTTAGCTTCTCAGAAGTTGTATGAAGATCGTGCATGTTCCATACATTTGTTGAGTAGCAGGGTATATTGAAAATGTTAATTCCAATAATATATAATATGAACCTCTTTTAATTACAGAACATCCAAAATTTGAAAAAGAACCTGAAGACAATGTTGTGTCTTTCGGCCAAGACGCTAAATTCTCGTGCCTTGTGGTCGGAGAGCCAGCTCCGGAGATCGTTTGGTACCGCGATTCAGCTGTGTTGCCACTAGACGCGTCCCACTATGAAGTAATGGATAACGGAACTCTGATGATACACGACGCTGACGAAACTGACGTAGGGATTTTCGAGTGCATGGGCAAGAACCCTGCTGGTGAAGTGCGCTCGAGACCGGCTAGGATGATCCTACAAAACAAGCCGTCTGAGACCGGTACGATATTTAAAAAGGGACTTTAGTACTAACATTATTTTAATTCACTAATTTGTAATGTATAACTTTATCCTGACTAATAAATCTTTGCAGATTACCCGGTTTTCACCGTGCTGCCTAGAAAACAAGCTGCTAAGTTGAACCAACCTGAGCCAGTACATTTCGATTGCGTTGCAATAGGAAACCCTGTACCTCATATTGCTTGGCATTTTAACGGAGTTAAGATGTTGTTGGATGAACGTGTTTCCTTAAAGCATAACGGCTCACTTTTTATAGAACATGTCAAAGATACTGACGCTGGAGCATATACTTGTCAAGCTGAGAATATAAATGGAGTGATTGCTGCGTCCGCAGTTCTTGAAGTCAATGGTTAGTTTTCAATTATCTAAGCAAACCTACATATAAGTCAAGTTTAACGTGTTTTATAATAGCTCAATAAATTAAAATTGTTCTCTTTTCAGTTGCACCTGCTTTTCTTCACGTTCCGTCAGATACAACGGCGTACCTTGGAGATAACGTTGAATTCCTGTGCAAAGCAAGAGGATCACCTAAGCCTAAGATTACATGGTTTAGGAACACTTTGATTCTACTTTCCGGCGGCAATGTTCTGATAACCAATGAGAATCAAAATTTAACTATTCTGGATGTCACCAATGAAGATGAAGGCATTTACCACTGTAGAGCAGAAAACTCTGAAGGTTTATCAGAAATTTCAGCACTTTTAAAAATTCATAAGATGAAAGTAGTACCACCTAAAATTGTAGTAAAACCAGAGGACACAGATGCTTACAAAGAAACCACAGTTCAGCTGGCTTGTGAGGCAGAAGCTGAACCACCTGCTGAAATTGACTGGCGAAAAGATGGAAATACTATAGAGCCCGATTCAAGACACAAAATATCATTAATTGGAAGTTTGATAATTGTCAATGTCACCCTTCGAGATATGGGACGATATGAATGCTCTGCTTTTAATGAATATGGTCAAGATATCGCATCCGCATTTTTAACAGTAAAAGACCACGTATTGCCTGGAGATGAATATGTTAATATTGCTTTGGTAGAAGCGACGAGAGATATCGATCAAGCTATTGAGCAGACAATGCAACAATTATTCCATAACAAGTCTGGCCAGGCTGATATTCATGAGCTTTTTCAACTTGTAAGATACCCAAACGCTGGTGCTAGAGATATCGCTAAGGCAGCCGAAATTTATGATAGAACTTTAGAAAAGGTAAAAGGTTTTGTACAGCTGGGATTAAACATTACAACAGCAGAACCATTTAACTATCATCACGTGCTTTCGCCAGAACATTTGGAAGTTATCGCTCGCTTATCAGGTTGTGTCGCACATAGAGAGAATAAAGATTGCTCAGACATGTGTTATCATAGCAAGTTTCGTAGCATTGACGGCAGCTGCAACAACTTCGCCCATCCCATGTGGGGAGCGTCGCTTACAGGTTTTAGGCGACTTCTTTATCCTATATATGAAAATGGCTTCAGTGAACCAACTGGCTGGAATAAGGACAAAAAATACAACGGATTTACCTTACCAAGTGCACGTCTTGTTTCAACAGAAATTATTAGCACCGAAGAAATAACAGAAGACATAGAGATAACCCACATGGCTATGCAGTGGGGTCAATGGTTAGATCACGATCTAGATCACGCTTTGCCTCCTGTTAGTTCTCAAAGTTATGATGGAGTGGACTGTAAGAAAACATGCGATTATGCGGCTCCATGTTTCCCCATTGATGTACCACAAAACGATCCTAGGGTTACCAACCGCCGCTGCATTGATTTTATAAGAACTAGTGCAGTTTGTGGATCTGGTTTAACATCTGCGTTGTTTGGAAGGTTACAGCCACGAGAACAAATAAATCAGTTGACTTCTTTCATAGATGCTTCACAAGTCTACGGTTTTGATAAGGAAGTGGCACAAGACTTGCGAGATTTGACTAACGAAAAAGGTTTACTGCGTGTTGGAGCCACTCTCACTGGAAAGAAACCTATGCTACCTACCGTAGGACTGAATGGCATGGACTGTCGTCGTAATTTAGATGAAAGTAGCCGGAATTGTTTCGTAGCAGGTGATATCCGGGCTAACGAGCAGATTGGATTGGCGGCAATGCACACTATCTGGATGAGAGAACATAACCGTATCGCAGTACAACTTAAGACTATTAACCCATTTTGGGACGGTGATCGAATCTACCAGGAAGCTCGAAAAATCGTAGGAGCGGAGGTACAAGTCATAACTTTTGAGCATTGGCTACCGATTGTCTTAGGACCAAATATTTACAAGGAGTTAGGAAATTACAACGGATATAACCCAAACGTGAATCCCGCCATATCTAATGTCTTTGCTACCGCTGCTTTGAGATTTGGACATTCGATGATCAATCCTATTTTACACCGTTACGACGAAAATTTTGACCCGATACCTCAAGGACATCTCCAACTACGTCACGCTTTCTTCTCACCATGGAGACTTGTCGAGGAAGGTGGAGTTGATCCTTTGCTCAGAGGAATGTTTACAACGCCTGCGAAGCTGAAAACACCAACACAGAATCTAAATTCTGAATTGACCGAACAACTGTTTTATAGCGCTCATGCAGTTGCATTGGATTTGGCCGCTATTAATATTCAAAGGAGCCGTGACCATGGAATACCACCATACACCAAATTTAGGGAGTTTTGCAACATGTCTGAAGTAAACACTTTCGATGACTTATCTCAAGTTATATCGGATTCAGAGGTTCGGCGAAAACTTGAAAAGCTTTATGGATCTGTACACAATATCGACGTGTGGGTCGGTGGTATTTTGGAAGATACTATTGAGAATGGAAAGGTGGGCCCTTTGTTCAGATGTCTTCTTTTGGAACAGTTCAAGCGTTTACGTGATGGTGACAGATTTTGGTACGAAAACCCATCTGTATTTAAACCTGATCAGCTTCTTCAAGTCAAAAAAACAAGCCTGGCTCGTGTTCTGTGCGACAATGGCGATAATATTGACACTATTGGAGAGGATGTGTTCCTGTTACCCGAGGTCCAAGATGGACTGATAGCATGTGACGATATTCCATCAATGGATCTGCGATACTGGGCGGACTGCGAAAGCTGCAACGATGAATTTGGAACCCGAGCGAAACGACGAGCGCGTAGGCAGGTCGACGAAGACGAGGAAATGGCCAAAATTGAGATGAGGCACGGTGAACTAGAGAAGACGGTGGAAACTCTGATGAAAAGAATTGAGTTTTTGGAAGAAACCTGCCGAAATGACTAAACATAAGTATTAGACATTAAATCTATTCGGTCGTATAATTTCTGAAATATACCTAATCTTTTCTACCTACGTGGTCCAACTATCTAAGTACTTATGATAATTTTAATTGTTGAGATGAGTAAGTTGATGAGATGAGAATATCCTTAATTTATTAACCTTACCTGTGCTTATTGCCCTCTATACCTTTACATACTCTCAAGGTTTATGTTACATAAAAAAAGTTATGAATCCATAATTTTCAGCATGCCATATTATATTATTGCTTGTTATAGTTTATTTGTAACGATATTGTCATTATCATTTAAGTCAAGTCATGATAAGTCAAATAACTTGGTAAGTACAACATAATACTTACATGTAAATGCTTATTTTATTGAAAAGTAGAAAATCTAGTCTTACATAATTATTATTATGTATTCTGTTTTGATTTAATTGCTTAAGTCAACATGAACAGTTTGGAATGGTTTTGGAAATTAGTTTCAAAAATTTGTGAATTGAAAGTGAAGTTATTCTGTTTATAAGTGGAACATTCTTAAATTATTTAATTAGAAATCAAATGTTTTAGCCCCAGCAACTTTAAAGTGCTTTGCTGTATGCGATACCATGATCACAAGTAGGTATAAGAAGTGGCTCTTAGACGTTAGCGCGTGTTGATTCCGATCTAGAGGCACTGACCAGTTCGCTGATACAGCTCTACATAATAACTGCTTGGGAGTAGAAGACAAATCAGGCTGCTTAGCAACTTACGAAGCTAATACACAAAAGTTTGCCGCCACTCAAAATGTTTTGCATTTCATCAACCATTCCGTGTATAAAACTATGAAGTTGAAGAGAAAACTGCATATTTTGCAGTAGAAAATCACGCGGGAAAACTCGTTTTTTAAGCACAACATTGATGTAATATTATAATATAAGTCATAATTACATTTTCAAAAAATAACGATAATAGTTTGAGGTTCAAAAAATAACGATATCAGTTTGAGGTTGATAACAGATTTGAGGTTGATAGTGATAAAAAGCTAGCAAAGAACAAGCTCCAAAGCCTAGCTTAGAGACGTAAAGTAGCCTGCCTATGTGTTTTCTATAAGACGAACTTGGGAGAGTGTGCCAAGGAGCTGCATAAGCTAATTCCGCCCACTCCTTTCTAACATCGGATTTCGAGATCCCTCGGACACATATTAAGCGCTTTTCTACATCCTTTATATTGCATACTGCTAAAGGAGTAGAATTCTTTGCTTGCGTCTGTATATTTTCAGAGCCTTTATAGCCCAATTTTCAGGTTTTTTCGAACATGTGATTGGTTTTATTGTTATACTATTACATCAATGGAATGCACTAATACCTGATATTAGTAGTAGTACTATATTAAATGTGTCATAGAGGTACATTGTAACCCGAATTTAAACGTAAATTTTTGATGTTGTATACGTAGATAAAGAATAACACAAGTCCAGTCGGCCGGCGTTCATATAGATGATTGAACAAAAAGCAAACCTTTAAAAACCATCTGAGTCAGATAGAAACTGGGTACTGTAGGTGTTGTCCCTCTGTGATAGCAATATACACTCAAGCAAGCTGTCAACAGTCTTGTACAAACAGTGATCAGTATCTTTGTTCCTGCTTTTTGATGGATTCGCTGTTTCTATGCACTGAGTAGGTCAATCACTGCGTTTTCTATTTGGACGCCGGACATGACATTTTACCTAAACCTTTTACTATAAGTATAGATCTAGTTATTGCTCCATCAGGTTTACCATTATGTCAGTACGGTACAGGCAGAAAACCATCGACATGACAAAATTATGTCACGCGTCCTGAAAGTTCTATTAGGATCCCTGCCCAAACAAAATTACAATCCCAATAACTCCCATTTTTCAATATAATAATATAAAGTATTTCAGCGGTCTTCAAGTTTGTTCCCAGCAAATCATATCACCCCTTCATGATAAAATCTTTTAAAATGTTTACTTTTTTTACAAAATAATATTATAGACCAGCCTTTACCCAAAGGTACCAGCTTACTCACAGGATGTTCCTATGTCCCACGTGCGTGCTGATGTCATACAATATATACTTATGCACGTTGTACCCATCTCTTCGATGCGAAATTTTATATTCGTCGCGATAAATAGATGTAAAGGATAAAAGGCATTGACGGTGCAAGAAATTCAGTTACCTCTGGATTCATGGTAAATAGTAAAAATAAAACCGATCTTGGCTTAATTTATGTTTATTGTTAACAACCTGGGCCTTGATTCTGTTATTTCAGTTGTGTGTCGATGGAGCTTCAATTGAGTGCCAGTAGAATTAATAAGTATTTCAATATCAGTGTTAAAGTGGATGTTGTGTCGTTCCTAATACTGTATTTCATCAATTTTTTTAGGATTTCAAAGCATGAAGAAAAGCATGATATGGAGATAACCCAAAAATTTCAAAAAATGTGGACGTAATATCAATCGCGATTTTTTTCCGAAAGTTGTTCAGTTTGATGAATTCTTTGCTAACTTATTTAAAGTAAACCTATCTATCCCCCAAGTTTTTGTTTTATCTCGGTTAACTTTTGCCAAAATAATTACAGTTTCTATGTACTTAGTGCTTACTTTCAATTTTTCGTTAGTCATGTTTCATGTGAAAAGTCTTAAAGTTTTAAATAGTCCTATAATGTTGAGTAATAAATTAGTATGCAAATCAAGCAACATCGGTACTGAAACTCCTTTGTCATAAACTATTATGTCTACATTGGGTACCCATGCGTCTAATAAACTATAAGGAGGGAAGACTGCGGGAAATCTTGCTGGATTGAATATCAAAATGTGTAATAAATAAAATACTCTAAGAACGTGAGAAAATGAAAATGCATTAGAATCTAAAAACAAGTTAAGAGTCAGTAATATTTGATGAAGTATGGTATTGTACGTTAATAAGTATAAATGTTGTGTACTTCATGGGCATAGCCAGAAAAAGAAAAAGATTTACCATCTACCTTTTATTTAAAATTAGGTAATTTTTGTATTTCGTTATCTTTACCAACAAAAACTAAGGCATTATAGATAGATCTAATATTGTGTAGCCAGTCTTGAACGCAAACCTTTAAGCTGAAAATCATTAAAGGCTACACACAGTAAATTATGCTAATGTTAGCAAGCAATTTTTCATCGCCGTTGTTCGCCTTTGAGCGAAACTTTGAAGAGTTTAAGGCATCTCTACAGCGTATTGAAGTTTTACAGGCATACACCTCGGTAATCTACTATTGCTTTGTGGAACTAAATAAGAATAAGTTTCCACCAAAGAAAGCTCCATTTTAATACCTGATTAATAACCCTAATGTTATGCTTCATACCAGTCTTTTTGCAACCCTTTTAATTTTAACTATACTTCCAGTGTTAAAGCTAGTCAAACCCAGCGAGAAATAATAAATAGTGATTTCCCGGAAAATAAGTAAAAACCTCTGGCTAGCCCATGTCCATTTATATTCATAGTCAAAAATCGTTTAAGTATATGTATTTTTAAATAGAGTGGGTGTTATGTCGATTTCAATGTTCATTGTGTCAATTTGTACTTTGATGATATACAGTACAGGTTGGTTCGTAATATGTACGTACAATTGACTTTCGCGGAGGAGACCAGACTTCAATTTAGAAATTAAATATCACCATTTTTACGCGAGTTAGTTGACCGTATTTAAGGTGGTAATGTACTCCGAAAGATGATGTCCATCTTTTATTCTACGACATTTCAAAACGGATCACTTTTTAATCGAAGACATGAGTTTGTTGTCTCTCTTCTATCAGTCATCAGGAATACGGGTTTTCGACTTTATTAATACTACAAAAATACTAAAAAAGAAGTGGAGAGTTGTATTACACATTAATTCATTTTTGTGATGACGTTATCATAATATAAAAAAACTCCTATACCAGATAGCTGCCAGCCTAGGCTTAACTCTAAATTTGCTATGAAACTATCACAAGGCATGAAGGCACATTAATACTCGTGACGCTGTTAAGAGTCGGAACACTAAAATCAAATAATATCTTCGACAGCTGTATTGCAATTGAAATATGAACCTCTGCAATCTGTATGTCATTAAAGTTTTTATTCTAAGGAGGTTTATGTACACGATGACCTTTTCACGACCTCTTAAAAAGCCTCTTGAGACCAACTGCATGTATAGCAAGCGAAACAGTACGGAAGTTACAAGATTTTCCCTAAAGAATACATCAATCTGTTTTAAATATTTTATCTATCTAATCTCAAAGGCAGGCGTATGAATTTTTAGACCAGAAAAGTCAACAGTATCAGAAGCACGACCCGCGAGGCGTGCCATTCAAGATGGCGGTTAACTTCACTTTGGGATCGCCATCTAAGTGGCGTAACTCGCAGGTTATGCTCGGGCCGACGACGTCAAGAAAAAGTTGTCGTGTGTACAGGTCTTTAAGCAGTAACTGATCAGTGTTAGTAGTATTAAACGGGTTACAGTGGCACAAATGTTAAAATGTTGTTTAGCTGTATCTTAGATCAAAAATTACACAGCCAGATAACATATTAATGAGTACAACATCGGCAAATTAGATATTTGGAATGTGATTCTTTTCAGTTTTATTTTTAAATAATTCTAACTACATCACCATGACCAGTCCTATTGTAGTAAGGCTGTGTTTGTTTACCATTGCACATAACATTTAAAAGTATTAAGCAAATTTCAGGTATTCATAACAGCTTTTCTTATTTGCTATCCACTTGAGATCTTTATGTTGACCATAAGTAGGTTTTATCAGTGAGAATCAAAAGAATCTAAACTAACGGTTTTGCGAAGTCTGGCTGTGTATTTATAGATCGAAGATGCATATACTTACTCATTACCTTATCAAATCTCAATGTGAAATGGATGTTTAGCTAAATTGTGGTTATTGATATTAGTATGGAGCGTTGAAGTACAGGGATTGGGAACATTAATGTAGGTATAAAAAGTATAAAAGAATTTAGTAGCCTTGCTTTGCTTGCATGTGATGGGATAGGATTGGGAAATACAATGTCAGTATACTTACTTCTTGTCTTCAGTATTCCTATTTTACAGCCATTTGTGGCTAACACCTAACTTAACCATTATTTGCAATCGAGGTACATGGACAATATCCTCATGCTCCTATCAGATGGGGGAGTCTGATGGGAGGGCGAGGGAACGAGGGTCACACCTATGTGGATGATAATGTATTGATTTACACCTACCATTGTCAGAATTTTCGGTTGATCGTGACTAGATAACACAGACTACAGTATCATCCTTGTACTGAGAAGGTTTTAACATTTATCAGTGTATACGCATGTAATAGCCATTGATGTTCTAATAAATTACAAAAAACGTATTTGTAGTTTTATTTCTGAAGTTGATTAAAATGTATGCTTACAAATTATAAAATATGCAGAGCTGAAAAAATGCTAACTAAAATCTAAGTAAAATCACAAACTACTTTTTACATTATTACAAAATTCAAGCATCGATGAATTTAGTATGTCTACCTGTAGCTAATATTTGTTTTGTGTCTCCTTTCCTTACTTCTACTTCGAGGAAAGCTATCTGTTTTCCTAGTTTCTTTGTGATAGCTTCAACTTCGACTCGGTCACCTTCTTTAGCGATTCGCAGGTAACTGAAATTAAAAAAAAAACCTATGATTGATGGGTTACTAATTATTATATTTTTAAAATTCCTTATGAAGACTACTTCCACTGCAATTTTGTATTCATTCACTCTTAAATACCTATGTAAACACCAAACCACGTTATGTAAGATTTATTATTTCTAAAAATTGGAGTTAATTCCAAAATTGTAACTAAACTTGAAAACTTACCTTTAAAAAAATTAAATATTAATATTATATAGAGATTAATGTTCTTTCATATCTTTCAGTTTAAGGAATAAAATAATTATGATGTGGTTGTTGGCTAGATGAAGTATTTTCGGTTTTTCTACTATTCTGAATACTATTAGCTATAACAAAACAGCTTAGTTTTGCTAAAGTTATTTCAGAGATTTATAATCACCTTATGCTTAAGTCAATAGACATTCCTCTAGTTTCAATATTGTCATTTGCAGTGAGGGCATATGTTGAAATGGCGTCGACCAAGTGAGCAATGAAGCCGCCATGGAGAGTGCCCCGTTGGTTCAGGTGCTCTGGACCCACCGTGAATTCTGTCACCATCCTGCCTCTGTCACAACAGACTACATTAACCTGGAAGTGGAAAAAAACGATATTTGTTACAAATACACAAAAAAAGGATATTTGTTTCTTTGACCTTATACGTACAAGATTGAGGTCAAGAGTTAACCCATCTTATAATAATAAAAAAATACAAAAAATTGGTTACATATAAATTTTCTGTTTAACCCTAATCTAGCGTGGTAGTTTTAAAATGGCATTACTAATGCACTTAGCCAATTATTTTACAATCGGAAGCTCAACAATGTATGACCAGAACAATTACACAATAATCCAAAGAAAATTTCTATGTGCCATGAATTCCGTGAAGTGACCTATGAGAGGGCCTGTAAGTGATATTATAAGATTACATAACATTTGTTTACCTTACGAAGATGCTGATCGAAACATTTTGTGGTAGCTATAGCTGTTTTAAAAAGTTCGGCAACTTTAGCCGCCTTGCTGCTCATTTTCTTTATATTACAGGGTACAACGCTTCGTCAATATTTATAGCAAAGAAACAACAATTCGTGGTTTTTGCCAATCTCGATTTAAGAAAAATATACATAAAACATCATTTACAAAGGCCAAATTGGGCTTTGGATTGATTTTATAGGAATGATATGTTCACTACACTTCTTAGATAAAAAAAACATCATCGGTCTATTAAAGAACCAACATTTCCATTAATTTCGATTATTTTCGATTTGTATTGGCATAGTATTCATTAGAAAAGAGTTTATTTAGTAGGTATTTTACGTGATTTAACTATATGAAAATTGATTGACAGTGATGACATTGACGTATCCAATAACAAACCAAACAGCTGAGCTGATATCCCGCCGTTCCGATCCACGCCAACATCGTTGATCCTTATTCTCGCTATTTAAAAATACTAGCTCCACTGATTTGGTGATTCTTTTTCTGTTCTGAAAAAAATATTGAAAATCCACCGGGAAAATTCCCATGGGAAGGAAGTCACGGGCGTCAGCTAGTCGGTGAAAAAAATTGTAAAGCGGCCGCGCTATATCATTCTTTTCGGTTAGTTCAGTGGTTAGTGTAGCGCTGCCTCTAAAACGACGGTTCCTGGGTTCGATCCCTATTCGAGGCAAAAATGTGTGTACTTAAAGGTATGTTTGTTCGCTGGTCTGGATGTTTGTGTCCCAAGGGTCCCACGATTAAACTGTTTCCAACAAACCGGTTACAATTAAAAACCTTTTTACCAATATTTTCCATTTCTGATTTCGGAAAATCACTATAGTAAGTAAACAGTTTATGTCGGTATAAGATTTAATAATAATATAATACCTACGCTGGACATTATAATGTTGGTACAAATCCACGTTAAGTTTTTACTTGACTTTCTCTTTTTATTTGTTTAAAGACTATCTGCTTTATATTTAGGTAGGTAGGTATATGTAGGTGAACCGTTTTGATGATAAAATGTAAACGTACGTTATTAACGTTATGTAAGATGTTTATAGTTGGAGTTAGAGTCTATAGGTAATTTTGGTGGTGACGTAACCTGAACAACACGGCCCGGGGCAAGCTATTGCAGGCTGTAATTAAAAACCACGCAGGTAACACGTGGTGAACTTGGATTTAAACTTCCGAACATCTTAACAGGGTGACCACACTTTAATATCTGTGCGTAATTTACTCACACATTATAATGGATTTGTAAAAGTCCACAAGACTGAAATTTTCAGTATGTTGGAGCCCCAGCTGGGATAAAGGACTCCGAACAGTAAATCTACCACATTTCATACACAATTATTGTTATCATAATTCCTTTTGATACTACTAATATTACAAATGTGAAAGTTTGTGTTAGATGGATAAGCATGGATGGATGTTTGTAACTCGAAAACTACTGGACGGATTTAGTCAGATTTAGAGCTCATCAATTTACCACACGGTGTAGTCTACAATCGAAATGCTGGCTATCTGTATACTTACATACAGTATTACAGTAACACTTAACGATGAGAGGACATAACTTTTAATAGGTCTTTACCTATGAAATTGTCGATTTTTTCTCAAGCTTTATTTTATTCATAATTTATTTGATTGAACAGCTATTACTAAAATTGTTTTTTAATTAAAACCTTGGCCATATAACGGAGATATTGAGACAAATTAATATATATTTACTTTAGATTTATTTGCTGAAAAAGAAGCTCAAATATAGCTCGTTTCATCCGTTGCCCGTTTCATTGCTTATTTTTGCTGTACCGTTGTTACAGTTACAACTTTCAATAAAGTAAGTATAATGAAAATTTACTTAATGTTGTCCAAACCTTCCCACAAAATTTTGCTAAATTTGGATTTCGCATTCCCGAGAAAAATCTAAAAACGTTAGTATGGAAAATTCAGTTTTCCAAAAATATTATATAAAAAACGGAAATTTCATAGGTAAAAACCTATTATGTACATACTTAAGTGTCTAAGAGAAGTACCTAGGTACCTATTAAACTCACATCTTCACGTCTCCAACATTTTCTCGACTATGTTTTTTTTTTTTTGAAGATTTATGGCCTGGACGAATGTTCCAGTCCTGTTATTTATTGTATTGAGATGAGAGCAACTTTACGCATAGTGTGTCACTCCGTTAAATGAGTAATACTAATAATAATAATCTACTAAAATATTCATTTGTCTTTCTCACCAATGATATATCTAGTAGCTTTCCACGCGCGACTCTGCCCACGTGGACTACAGGTTATATCGTGCCCAGCTGTGGGATAAAATGTAGCCTATGTTCTTTCTCAGGCTCTAATCTATCTCTGTACCAAACATCAAAATCACCCTCCGCGTCTGTCTGTTTATCCGATAACTCTTTCTAAACCACGCAGAGGATTTTGAAACGATTTATAGATATTTTGTTCCGAAAGGCTTGCATGTAATTAATCAGCGGGTCGCTAGTTGTTTAATAATAGACTTTTAGAATACAGGTAAACAAACACACCGGCACATAGGTATAGCGGAACAACTTCTGTTTTTCATACATTGACTTAGCTCGGGAGTTCCAAAAATTATACGTTTTACGTGCATAACTGCACTGTTCTTGATGCAAATAAATTTTTAAAATGATGGTGTCTTTTTTTTACAAAAATTGTACGTTTTACGTGCCTAGTCTAGAATAAATAAAGCCAAGAATATCTTTTATAAGAAAAAAAAAACACTTTAAACTTTTTATACTAAGTTGTATGTTAAGGTTTTTTCAATGTTCTCTTTTGGCCATATTCAGAAACATACAAGAAGTTTTCAAGAATGTGCCGACATTCTTGAAAACTTCTTGTATGTTTCATATTTGCTTTTAACAGACAAACATTTTTGGCCTAAACTAAGCTTAAAATTTTAATAACAGCATCAAATAAAAATCTCCATTTATATATTATGACATTCTAAAGTTGACTTCATTATGTGAAAAACATGAGTTGTTCCGCTAAATGTCCCGGTGTGTGTAGATACTCGTATTTTTATTACTTTTTTATTTATGTCGCTCTGCAAGACCCTAATCCGCGAATTGCATCCCAGATGTAGTGTTTGACAATGAGTACTTACCTAAATTTTATTATTCCACTTTAGTACTGTTTTAGTTGATGTTTAATTTCTGAATTTAGCTTCATATGGTAGTTTCGTTCCGGCTACTACAAAAAAGCTATTTATTTGTACGAAGTCAAGGTAAGGTAATCTTCATTGTAATAGTAAACAAGTAAATTGCAAACAAATGAATCATGTTCAGTAGCTCGCTAAGAAGAAGAGTAGCTTGCATTGTCGAGCGGATATTGCGGACCATTGACTATTTAGAACAGTTACCGTGATACTCGACCTGAACATACCTCACGTACAATACAGTATGAGACTGAAGGAAAGCAGCCTTGAGTTGTACATACTGCTTTTTTGTTATCTTAACTAAAATCTGAGTAATATAACAAAACTTTTACTTGTATAGCTCGTCTTCATTTCACAACAATTAGGCACTAATTAGTGCCTTAATAAACTGAAACCTTTTTATAAAAGTTATTGTTCATAGAAAACTAAAAAACATGATCAAAAAAGTTTTTTTTTGTCATAATCCAAGAAAAAAACTTAAAAATTTGAGTCAATGATCAATAATTATTAAAAAAATAAAAATTAAATGAGTTTGCGAGCCATGGCAATATATCATTATAATTGTAATCATGTTAATTTTATTTTTGTACTCTCTATTGCCAGTACGGAAAATATCTCTCTGAAATATTTATATAAAATTGCCTCAGGACAGGCTTAGCCAGTGTGGGATTTTAGATTATCGCAGGCTGTAGGGAAGAAACTGTAAAACTGTTTTATTTGAGTAACTTTATTATGTAAGCTTTATATAAGCTTTATGATGAGTTCGGAATACAAACATACATAATAAAAAATAAAGCTTTTTTTATTATGTATGTTTGTATTCCGAACTCATCATAAAGCTTATATCGGAACTGATAAGTAATAATCGATAAACGAAACGATATTGATCTAAAGCTGTGCTCATCTATGTGAGGGTTTTGATGTGACTAATGTATTCACTAAAGCAATTTGATTTTTACTAGATTCCTAAGCGTTTCTATGTCTTGTGCATCAAATAAAAAAAAAGACTTTGGTACAACACCCTTTTACTAACAAATCTAATAGGAATCAAATAAGAAATTTATATACTTTTCGCAACTTCTTTTCTATTCTTTTCGTAATAGACCTCTGCTGCGGTTCGACCTCGCTTAACTTCATGACCTTAGCGTGCGACTCTTTCTCACTTTCACAGTCGCTTTCCCTGTAAGCTCAGGCGAATACAGTACTGCGGCTTCTTCAATGCTTTAACAACGGCTACGCAGTTCGCTACCTTGCTGGCAAAGGAGCTAATGTTACTTCCATCTTCTTGTAACCTTGGCATTTTCTTTAAATTGCTTAACTCGTTCAGGATGAGGATTTTAGGTCGCCCGAACCTTCTTTCGAGCGCTTCCATTATATCTTCAGCTCTTGCACTCGAGAAGAGTAGCCCCTTGACGCTTTCTCTAGCTTCTCCTTTTAACGATTTTTGCAGACGTGCCACATTCTGTATCTCGGTAAAATACTCTTCTGTATCTTCGTATACCCGTTTAAAGGGGATCCATTCGCTTATAGTCCCGTCGAAGGCAGGTAACTCGTTGAGATACTTAGGCGGCGTAGGTCTTGGCTCATCTCGTATCGTCTTTAACGCATCCGCTATGGCTGTGGCTAGTTGCGTGACGGGTTCTTGAGTTGACCTTGCAGCATGCGTTCCCGACGCGACGGGGTAGGATTCATGACCTGTTACGGACCTGTTGCTCTCCTTTACATGACTTTTCTGACCAGATCTGACTGGCTGCGGCATAACGACAGTTTCTTCTTCCTCACTGTCGGTTTCAGCTTCTAATTGTGCATTCAAGAGAGCTAACTTTAACTTTAATATCTTTTGCTTAGCAGCCAACTTCTTTTTTCTCGATTCCCGCTCAGATAGAGCCTCCGAAGTCATCACCTCCGCAGCGGCATTCACAAGATCACTCTCTTTTTCCTTAGTCTTTGAAGCTTGACTTCTACATAGCGACGCGGTAGTCCCAGCGCTCCACACTATCTCCGATGTGCTAGGATCCATTATCGCCCGCGCGTCTCTCGGCGCGGACTCCATTGCCACTCTTGAACGCGTAGTCACTTCATTGACTACAGACATGGTGGCTCCTTACTTTGACTTGTTACTTCCGAGGTGAGGGGGGGGGGGATCCCGGGCTATCGTCATAGGTGTAGGGATAGTACGTTCCCTACTATCCCTACACCTATAACGATAGCCTGGGTGCGGCCACAAACACACGACTTTTTATCTTTAGAAATAAAGATATGATGCGATAGCCAGGGTACGACCAAACGACTTTTAAATCTTATAAAGTAGCGTACCGCCCAGCTTCGTGCGCTCGGGTACGACAACACACAAACGACTTTTATATCTTAAGAAATAAAAGGGTCGCACCTAGCCTCGCACCTAACAAGTCCCTACTACTATAGCTCGAGTGCGGCCACGAACGACTTTTTATACCTTAGAAAAACACACGACTTTAAATCTTTTAAAACTGAATGACCGTATCGAGCCACAGTACCTAACCACCTAACACTGCCCTGAAAAGGGCACGCAGGCTTATGTGATCGCCTGCGCCTAGCACTGCCCTGAAAAGGGCAATCGGGCTTAACAGATCGCCCGTACCTTACACTGCCCTGAAAAGGGCAATAGGGCTTAGATCGCCCTAACCGCCGAGGAACGGCGTTGCGCAGTGACACGGTCGTTTGGCACCGTTAGGTGACCGTGTGTGCGGCTCGCGACGCTTGTGTCACTCTGAATCTTCCCTTCTTACCTACGACGCGACGCCACCCTGACGCGCGCAGCCACTCGCACCTTGTTGCTACCCGGCACCCGGCTCGTTGGCGCCGCCCTGTGTAGCCCTCTGGCGCCTTGTTGACGCTGCCCTTGTCGTCGCCCGCGTGTCTTGCAACGCGAACTCTGCCGCCCTGAAGCGTTGACCCTCTGGTGCACCACTTTGTCGTTGCCCGCGTGTCTTGCAACGCAGACTCCGTCGCCCTGAAGCACCGACTTGATGCTACCACTTTCTTGCGTCTTCTGTTGCTAGCTGGGGCTCTGGCGCCGCTCAGTCTAGACTTGATGGCGCGCCGATCCGCCCCCGCGCGCTGCTTCGCAAAACCCGTCGTTTCTCCCGCCGACTCGACGTTAGACGACCTTCTTTCTTCTGTGACTTTCCACCGGTGGGTCCAAGCCTAGATGCGGCTCAGAAGGACCATATCACGATGACAGCTCCGATGCGGCCAGAAACCATCTGACATACGTCAGCCGCACCGCGAAGACTGGTTACTTGAATCCAGGTTGAACCCGATGAACGTTGTGTGTACACAGGATATTTCGCGGGGGAGAAATAAAACATAAACTTAAACTGGGACTTGAGGCTTTACAGCGTTCCTTATCCTGCGCGCTCCCGGAATGTGTGGCGACGAATACCGCGGCGCGGGAACAGCGCTCTATTTATAGTCAAACGAACTAAAAGCGGGGGAAGCGAGGGGAACATGTCGCGCGGGGTGTACCGCGGGATAAGAAAGAACTGCAATTGCTCTATTTATTTTAATTAATCAAACTTGACTAACAAATCTAATAGGAATCAAATAAGAAATTTATCATATATGATACGACCTAATCTTGTAAATGAAAACCAAACAAATTGAATACTTTATTACAAACTTAACTGTACAAGTGTACACATACTTGCTAATTAAATCTTTCCTAATTACATAACTGAGATATTTTACAATTTATCAAACTAAAATAATAACTTATTTAAACATACTAACACAGCGTAATTGAGTAACATGAGCTAAAATCAAAAGAAATACATTATTAAATCAAGGCTATGTGCACATGAAACTTAACCTATGTAAAAGATATTGAAATATAAGTAAATAAATGCAATTAAAAATACTATGTACATCGTCGTCGGCTAAATAACTAAAAATATAGTTCAATCGCCGACAACCCTTGGTGACTATATTATCCTCGTTAGCAGTCTTATTAAAATATTTACATACGGAGACATTCTTCAGTTTTATTAGTCTGTACTGCACTTTTTATACTAGCATATAAAAAAACGTTAATAAATAAATCAAGTTTTTTTAGAGAATGGATTTGCTGTTGACCACAAAAAGATGTACTTAGTCGAGGGCTCATGCAAGCTCACTTTCCTAATTCAATAAGATTTCGAACTTAAACAAAATAATGATTTATGAATGAACTACGTTTTTATTACGATTATAGTAGGTATCACTTTAGAACCTATAAAATTGTAAATGCGACCACGCCCAGACAAAAGATTTCAACGCGTTTACATACACAGAATTCTCAAGGTTGGCGCCGATTATAAATTACTCTGATAATTTTACTGAATAAGGTATTTCAATCTTAGGATTCGATTAAAGTGTAGTTAGGTGATTAGTAACCTTAACATTACTAATCGGTGTCACTAATTTTGTTCAAAAATAGTACTTTGAACAAAATTAGGTACGAGTATAGATATCAAAATATAAACTAAATGAAAACTGTGTCACAATATTTATTGGGCTCCCAAGGTGGTTTTGAAAATTTTATGCTTATGTAGGGTAGCTACATAAAATCGCCACAGCCAAACTATAAATACGGCCGGCGTATCGAATAAACATTCATTCATCCCAACGGCACTCGGCGTTTCAATACAACCCTGCTCGACCCTACCTTCGTCCAGCCGCTACATCTACCACCACTACACTTATTTAGCACCCTGAGAAGATACCTTAAACAAAGTACCTTAAACATTGTACGTTTTAATATAGATATAAATAATGCGACGAATGCCGCAGCGATCGCACGCGTCTGTCCGTTACGCTTTCACGCCTAAACTATTGAACCGGTTTTGATACAATTTGGTAGAGAGATAGATTAGACCTAGGGAAAGGACATAGGTTACATTTTATCTCAGAATATAACCTGTAGTCCACGCGGGCGAAGCCGCGGGCGGAAAGCTAGTTATAATATATAAATGTAACAGTGATATTTGGTTCACGATAAATGTATAATGGATCACTGATCACTATCTGATTAAATCATTTTTTTTCATATTTCGATTTGATCCATGTTCATTAGGGCAAAGTTGGTTAGTTTCGTGGAATGGTATTCTTAATTTTCGCTAACTAATTTGAAGTCACCCAGCATGTGTGTAATGTAATCGGTTTCTCGAAAACGATTAACGCCACAGAATAAATAGGTAATAGTACTTAACGCTAAGAGTAGGTATTTTGTTATCATAGTTACTTTAGTTTCCAAAAAATGCCAATAAATTGATGCATTTTTTGGCAAAATAAGAAAATATTAGTTCCAAAAAGGCGATAAAAGAGGGTGCCACGGGTGGTACGAGAACACGAGCTTCAGATTGGTCGCCCAGGGTGGCTATTACACTAATCCATAGGGCCTTTTTATACGAGTAATTTGAAAACGGCACGGCAAAATTGTATTACCATTGCCTCCTAAGTAATAGTAATACTAGAAGCTGAGAACATAGGGGGCAATGGTAATTCAAATTTCGAAGTGCCGTGCGGTGCCGTTCGAGTTATAAAAACAGCAATGGCGGTAGGATGATATGGTCACCATTTTATTATCTGTTCAGGTGGTGAAATTGACAAGTATCGAAACCTCATACAATTGATGACAGCCACTCCGACCAGCAGTGCCAGTGCCGCATTTATATTTTTTATGAGTGTAGGCCATTTTATTTCCGCCGCCCTATGTACCCTTCTAAAATAATAACTTTCCATTTTGTAGTAAGGAAGGCACTAAAGACAAATAAACGAATGAATTAGTCACTAAGAAAGAGCGTAAGAACGCTCATTCGATTTTAGAGGATAAAAGTCAAACAAGTTCACTGGTTTTCTCATGTGCGTTCTCTGAAATTGCCGCACCTAGGACGCTGCCGCCCCTAGGCCGCGGCATATACGGCCTATTGACAAATCCAGAACTGAGCAATGCCACTGCCAACAACTTTGCAACTTAAAGTTCAGTTGGCGGTGGCGCCGCCAGTGAAAGCAACCGTCATCAAATGTATGATGGATAAGTAGTTCTCAATTTCGCCACCTGAACGGATAAAATGGCGACCACTGTCATTCAACCGCCATTGATTAGTGGAATAGCTCTCCAGCAGCTCGAGTACGAGGGTGATAGCTCGCGTAATGCGCTGCGGCCCTATGTCAAAATGTCAACATTGACAACGCCAGAGGGCGAGCAAGCCTTTGCACAGGGCCCTTAATCAAAGTGAAGCTTCAGCGCCAGTCGAGTGGCGTGCCGCGCGAGTTTGTCGCCATCGTGCTCGAGCTGCTGGTACTTATAAGAAATCACTGTCATCTACATGTCAGTCGTAAGGGACAGCTTAGCAAACTGAAACCCTGAATTCACACTATCATTCTAAATGATTTTTCAATGGAAATTTTTCCCCACAAAATTTTCATTTTCTTTTCAAAATCATAATCACTGCTTTAAAACTAAATTTTCTATTCGAATAGAATTCATTTTACAAAAAAAGAACAATAATAACATCGTAAAACACGAAAACCATTCTGACAGTCGGGGTGCGGCGGCGTGGCGTAGTAGTCTAAGAAAATTAACTTAAAAATTGACAATCAGACCAAATAATTCGTGTAGTCTTGAAAGTTAGTACAGATATTCCTTGAGGTGTCCAGATGAACATACTAACGAGCCGGCGGAGGGGGAGGGAAGGAAGTGTCCCTCTTATTAGTTTTTTGTATATTTCTCGAAAACAATTGATAATATGTATAGGTACTATCACTTCTACACTAATGATCTTCATTAAATTATCTATAAATTATACTGATACTGTGGGGTCAATAGATAATTTAGAAAGAAAGAAAGAAAAAAAAAGAAAAAGAAATGTATTCACCATTCAATACGAACAGGTGCTGCCTCAGCCAGGCTGTTTTTCAGTCAGCACCTGAGTTAACTGCTAACAACATGCATTAAGATGCAGCACAATAATTTAGGAGATTCAAGGATTCTAAGTTGGTAAAAAATATCAGTTAGGCAAGTTTAAATTATGTAAACTAACAAAATAAAATGCTATATTAAAATACACAGGGGTACCGACTTATCAATCAAAGTGCATCTAGGAGCATGAACCACTGGAGCCCCCATCGATGTTGATGAAAAATAAAAACGTAGCATTTAATGCGCTTCGTACCTTCTGATCTGTTTGAAGTTGGTATGAAGGTGGATGTACGTATCGCCTAACAAACTTATTTGGCTTGGTACCGACTACAAACAGATCAGTAGGTACGTAACAAATTAAATACTACGTCTTTATTTTTCACTTTTTGAAGTCAGTTTAATTATTTTAAAAGTTTTTCTATTTTTATAAGTAGTAAAGAATAGAAATTAAGTAAGTAACAATTTAAGTGTCTTTTATCGAGGCTTTCCCTCTATCTCCCTGGGATTCTATCATCATCAGATCCTGATGTGACCACCTCTGGAGTATACTCGTTCGAACACAAAAAGAATTTTGAAAGTCGGTCCATAAATGGCGGAGATATCGGTGAACACAAATTAAAAAAAAAGATACATACAGTCCAACATAGAACCTCCTCCTTTTTTGAAGTCGGTTAAAAAGGTGAAGATGGTGAAGGATAACTTGATTGATAAGTCGGTACACCTGTGTAGCATTTTCTTTTGTTATTTTTCATAGTTAAAAGCATTACTTATATTTTTTACCAACTTAGATACCTTGTATCACCTAAAGTATTGATCCTACATTAAAAATGTATGCATTTTTTATAGATAATTTAATGTAGATTATTAGTGTAGAAGTGATTATAGAGATATTATCAATAGTTTTCGAGATACAGGCAAATAACTGATAAGAGGGACATTTCCCTCCCTCCCCCTCCGCCGGCTCGTCCCTCACCTTCGGGGACTTTTAGTATGTTCATCTGGGCACCTTAAGGAATAGCTGTACCAAATTTCAAAACTACACGAATTATTTGGTCTGATTATTTTAATTTTCTCGGGCTATAGGGAGACCGCGTTACATTGCGTAGCGCCAAATAAGTAAATAACGAAAATTCTGGGAGGGGGCTACAATGACATCACAGATAAGAGGTTAACTTATCGTTTCCGGGAAAAAATATTACTTGTAGCTTATCATAGTAATGGGTAGATTCCACAATTTAAGTATTTGTTAAGCTGTCCCTTACATCCTGCGACAGCTTAGTAAATACTTAAATGGTGGAATCTACCCATAAATATGATCGGCTACAAGTAATCATTGTGTTCGAAAAGTGCTACCCTTAAAATTTGGGGTCAAAATCTGCCAAAATGGCAGGAACCTGCCACAAATGGTCACACTGGTCGGACTTCGGTAGGAGGGTGGTCGCGAACCAGACGGCCCTTTACAAAGCCTACCACACCGCATGAGACCATAGTACGCCACCTCAGATTCAGAAAAAATTGAGGTGTCGTTGCCTAGGATGGATAAATAGGAGGCAGGTCTCATTTGTGTTTCCTTAGTCGCCTCTTACGACACCCACGGAATGAGATATGGTGGTGTTATTCTCAACCGATCACCACACGGCGAATCGTGTGCTGCCGTGTGTACGAGTGCATTCGAATTCTACTTATAACGGTAGATAAAAAAAATACTAAGAAAACGTTGCTGTGTTTCGTGACTTCACTTAAATTAAAAAATATATATAGGTACATTGAAGTATTATGTACTAATAGCTCAATGTATAGGTAAAGTTCCACATGAGCGGCGTCGAAGGCAAGAGCTAGGTTTTATTGTCACTTCTAACCAATAGTACGACACACCCACGAAAAGTATTCACAAGGTGTAACACGGATCGCGTATTATCAGTGAGATACCTAATTGTTATTATGCCATTTTTGTCGTGACGCAAGATTTTATATATCATAAAACTAGACGTAAATACTTTTTTTTTATTATTATTATTATAAGATGGGTTAACTCTTGACCTCAATCTTGACCATAAGGTCAAAGATGAGGTCGACGATGGAGCGAGTTAACCCAGAAAATGCCTATAAAGGCACTGGTACTTCCACGCACCGACGGAACACAGCAAGCTGTTTGGCGTCGGATTTCGGTAGGAGGGTGGTCGCGAACCAGACCGCCCTTTACAGAGCCTACCACACCGCATGAGACAATAGGACGACACCTCAGATTCAGAAAAAAATTAAGTGTCGTTGCCTGGGATGGATTACTAGGAGGCAGGTCTCATTTGTGTTTCCTTAGTCGCCTCTTACAACACCCACGGAAAGAGATGGGGTGGTGTTATTCTCAACCGATCACCACAAGGTTAGAGTCCAAAACGAATGGACCGATTTTATCACGGTTTTTTTTTAAAGCTGGCGTAAACGAGATGGTTCTTAGCTTTTTTGATTAAAATTGGTTCAACCCTACAAGAGTTATAATTATGAGCGATAAATGTCGGGAGCGAACAACTTTTTAATTTTAGAATTATTATATTATTCGCTGTATCAGTATCATGAATCTAAATACAAAGTCGTGTTAGTTACCCACTTATAACTCAAGATCGGCTGGACTGATTTTGATCAAATTTGGTATGGAGGTAGCTGATACCCTGGATTAACACATAGGCTACATAATTTTCCGAAATTCCCACGGGAACGAAGTCCCGGGCGTAAAGCTAGTAGATCATAAAAATAAGTACACACAGCAGCACATCAGGCTATACACATGTTGACCTTGACATCGCCGTTATCTCGTTCGTAATAGCGCCGGCTATCGTAGTTCAAATGGTAACCTGGACGTGCTGCTGTCCATACCTACGACATGGAGGTAAGTAGTAAAAGTTAAAACACGGTGGAATGTGTCGATAGCTAAACAGTTTTAACGATTGAAGACAACTCAGTTAGTTTAATGAAACTTGAAACTTATTTGTTTTTAACCCGCGACAAAAAAGTTTGAAATGTGCAGATACACACGTGTCTGTATGTCTGTGGCATCGTAGCTCCTGACGAACTGATTTCGATGCGTGTTTTTTATTTAGCTATATTTTATCGAAATTGGTTTAGTAGTTATAGGCGATAAATGTCGGGGTGATATTTTTTTTATAATTTTAGAGTTACGTCACCCTCAGCTGTTCGTCTCGATTGTTTACAAGCTTTTCATTAAACTATTTTGTTATGATTATCCTAAGTAGTACATAGGTAAGTAATTAACTAATAAACAATACTTACCAAAAATATTCTGCAATAGTCTAATCTAATTTCATTCTTTTTACCTATATAAGGAAGCGAGGGTTTTGCTGTATTGTGGGCGAGGCTGCCGGCTGACAACCTCCTACCACTATAGGTACATCATGTTTCATCGAATAACCCTCACAATTTGTGTCAAACGTGGCATAAAGAGGTTCTGAACCACTGATGCTCTGCCTAACCCGTATGATTACAGGCGTAATGTTCTCATTATTTTATTTAATACTAATTTATTTCTTATTCATTTCGCAATTGATTAACCGAATCTAATACGATAGATAAAATAGTTAAAACAAAAATATTTTTAAACAAGAAAATATTATAACTAGATGATCGTTTATAACATTATAACTAGAAAATATCATTGTATTATTTTAACATAATCTTATTCTTTTTTTTTCCTCATTCATATGCGATTTAAAGTTAAGCGACGTATAAAAACATGTCTTGTAAAGAAATAAGAAATACATTTCAACGCTCTCGTAAGGCTCTTCCGAAAAATAGTGATTGTAAAAGGTATTTTACCAACAACCGACATAGAATTTCTCATTTTACGGAATCGAACTTGGCGCTAAATGTTAGATGTTGAAGTTTTTAGAATGTACCCACATTAATATTTTATTGAACAGAACCGGACTTAGGACTGTAGCAAAGATGAATTATATTTGGATTTTACGAATCGCGATTTTTATTATTTATTGTAATCGCGGTAAGAACATCCTTAAATCAAATTAAATGTTATTTATACTTTTTGAACCTGACAATTTAAGCGGTTTTCCTGAGATCTTGATAATGGGCCTTTTTTATAATTAGAAATCGGCACGGCAAAATTGTATTACCATTGCCTCCTATGTAATAGCAATACTAGAAGCCGAGAACATAGTGGGCAATGGTAATTCAAATTTTAAAGTGCCGTGCCTTGCCGTTCGATTTATAAAAGTGCCCATTAACTAAGTATGAGGGTGATTAGTATTTTTAAAACAATTTTTGAGAAACATTTATTTCTCTTATAATTATTTTTCGGGATTATTACTTACCGAAAATGTAATTCTCCCCATACAACTTTCCCCAAAGAAACCTATATGAAATTTTCAAAATAATTCACATTCTTTTAAAAAAAAATTGGGGGACCTTTGTCCAGCAGTGAAAGAATTTAGATTAAACTTTTTTATAAAAGTCACCCATTATATTCTATTCGAAATCCAAACCAACTGTCCTGTAGTTACATAAATCAATAATACTAGGCTCATTCTCCGATTTGTGGGCAAATGGTGGTCACATTAAGGAGAATCCTAAATTTTAACCTATTCCAGGCAGTGTACTATTTTTAAATCATTCTTTATACACATATCTATAAGGTCAATATCTTTGCCTGCTTGTTTTATTTAATGATTAATTATTTAAAAAATCGCAAAGTGTTATTTTCACATTTCCGCGAGTGTCACACTGCCCGATTTTGGATTTAAAACCTCAATAATGTCATAACAGTATAAGATACGAACTTGGTTGCCATCTAAAAAATATTCTAATAGTACACTCCGTAAATAATATGACATTGGAAATCAATAAAGTAATACACAACTGCACTGTAAGCCTTTAAAGTTAAGGTCACAAATATTTTTCCATTTCCGCGACCACTTATTGTCACCCTAATATATCGGTCGTAAAATACTCCGCAAATATCCCCGCTACTCCCGCGCACCGCTCCAGTGCCGATCTAGCTGCTGTGGGAGAAGGACACGCTCGCTTCGCTCCATTCGGAAATTACGAGGTATTTAAATGTCATTCTCCTACTTTGTCAAAAAAATTCATACATTTTCAAACGTCAATAACTACCCAACTATTAAGTTTTTCTTTTTGGATTTTTGGTAAATGTTTAAACCTAGGGAATGTCTAGTCAAAAACACATTAACAAAATATACAAGTATTCAAGGTCAAAAGAAATTCGAGACAAACTACAAATTCCACATTACCGCGATCATCATTACCGCGATTTTAACGGTCGCGGTAATGTGATTATAAATAAGAACTTACATACATTACATACCTGTCCCTGTATCAAGGCCTCCGCTTATCCTAGAATGTGTTTTAGGTATCTCTGCTCACCCCGACTATGTTCATGCCTCTACTGGTCCTTAAATATATTTCTAGATATCTCTGCTATCGATCCGACTATGTTAATTATTTCCCTTGCCCTAAAATGTGTTCTTAGCTGTCTCTATTCTTGCCTTGACTGGTTATCTCTGCTCTCACATTAATTACGTTCATGCATCTGCTCTTACCTTGACTAATTATCTCTGCTTGCATCGGCTAGCACCGGTAAACACAAATAAAAAATCAACAGGAACCAACCAGGAGCATAATATATTGGATTACAACAAAATTAACACTTAAAAATATTACACAGTATGATAGGTTAAACAAACGTGCGCCCGCGACGGTGATTCAATCTGGTCTCTGTCATCCCAGTTGATGACGGGTAAAAGCGTTCCATTCAGAATCTAGATTAGGAATGTCAAAACTAAGGAGTAAAAATGTTGCGAAAAGAGAATGGAGAGGAAGGATGGAGACGAGGTGCATGCCACCTCATCACATGCTCTCACTTTGTTTACTTTCATGCATCCCCTTGCCCCAGCATGTGTCTCGAATATGTTCGTGCCTCCAGATTGCTCTTGCGTAACTATCCTTTTCATGTTCGTGTGACTGCTGGCCCCGGTTCATGTAGAAAGTAATTAATCAAAGTCTATAACGTTTGTGTGTACTCTAACAAATTGCAACATATTTGTAACATATAACCATGTCACATCCTCAAACTTTGAATTTAAATTTTATTATTTTAGATGGCAAAGCAAAAAACAAAGACATCCGCAGAAAAAGCCACTAGAAAAGTACAAAATCGAAAAAAATATATTGAAAAGGATCAAGAGTGACCCCGTGAAATATAATATCTACAAAGGAAAAGAAAGGGAACGGTACCTGAGGAAGAAACAAAATAAAAAGGTTTTGAGCATTGATGAAAAGTCCGAACGACAAAAAAGGCTTCAACGAAAACTATGGAGGAAGAATTGTAAAGCATACTATGACAGGCAAAAAGAAAAAAAAATAGAAGCTGCGTGTCTGAAAAGAGATGAGCAACAACAAAAAGAAGATATGATTCCTAGACCTCTGAGTCCTGAAATCATTATAATACAAGAATATGATTTAGTTTATACGTATATTAAGCTGATTGATCTCAAATGTGATAATCAAACTAAGAAGGAATGACTAGCCAAAACGGTAGAATTTATTTTTTATTTCGTTTTTAAGTATATGTACTTTTTGATGTAAATTGTTGATTTTCGACATTATTTTGCAACCAAAGTTGATATTTAATTAATCACTTTGAAGTAGCTCCAAGTTTGTTAACTGAATACTTTTATATCACTGAATAATTATAAAAATCAAGGTAAGTAGAAAAACTTTAAGGAATATTATTTATTTTATACGTATTATTAAGCTGATTGACCTCACACGTGATAATCGAAATAAGACTGTTAATTAATAATGTAGAATAAAGCATTATTGAAGACAGATACCTACTTTTTTTATAACCTATTTACTCAAAGCTCCCAAACTGTTAAATATACCTTCTTCCACACAATCCCACTCATGTTTCCTATCTTTTCACGAAATTAAATTTTATTAAAATACCTTTGCACTTCATTATTAGATCAAATGGTCTAATGTGATGGAGTTGTAAAAAAAGAGGTTGAGCTGATAATAAAGCTAGTCAGCGGTCTAGTGCGAAGGTGGGAAACTATTAATAGAATTCAATTACTTGAAATACTAAAAAAAACTATCTTCTTCTTATCGTGTAGGTATAGTCAAGTCTGTGGCGAACTTGACTTAGCCTAGTGTCAGAGTTTTCAAACTGCCAAATGACCTCTGACTTGGTTTTACGACTATAGTCAATCGACAACAGCCGGGACCGATTGCTTAACGTGCCCTCCGAAGCAAGGAAACGCTCGTGATACATTGCCACTTTGGTCACCCATAACCTGGTATTCACGCCACATAGCCCACCAGCACCATATTCCCTTCGCCATCTCTTCACAATACATCACATTGCACTAACCAATTTCCACACTCTTTCACTGTCGTGGCTCTACACATAACGTTAACGCATATTAAGCACCCTCGCCATGACTCCAAGACCGGGACGTACGGGTAGCAGCATGACCTCGTGTGGTGTTCTGCTGTGCAGTGGGAAGACAGATGTAATGTGGTCCAGTGCGTTGTGACATATAAACACAGAGATAGGTCATGATTCTTGTTGATACAATCACTTCTGTCCCTCATAACACATTACACCAATTCTCATCAAGTTTACACCCCAACCGCGACACTTCTGAGCCCCTTTTACACCAGGTGTTAAGATCAAAAGAACATCTTTCAGGCCCCCAGGATCATCATATAAATAAAGTTTACATTTCCGCGATATGAATTCACATTACCGCGATAAGGTTTTACATTTCCGCGACCACCACATTACCGAGTCAGTTATAATTATTTCATTAATTGTTGGATTTAAGTGCCTTTCAGAGTCTTCAATACATAGGAGTACCTCTATCCAGATATGTACTCAAAATATTGAAAATCCAAAATTCATAAAAAAAACTTGGAAATGTGAAATTTGCCCAGAATACGGAGATTGAGCCACTAATCTTATCTTAGTACATCCCTGTCGTACCCAAAGTGCGCATCTATATAAACGTGACAATCCACAATTTCATGTCACTTAAATACGGAGCAGCTGGACGGTCTAATCCTCTCAAGATGTCGCAAGAAGATAACTTGCCATTCGACGTTGCAATTATTCAAAGAATAATTTTAGAGCTGAGCGACAAGTATTCGTTCCGCGTGGAGATGAGCTCAAGCCAGATGGCGGGTGCGGTCCTGGCTACGTCAGGATTTGCCATCGCTGGTTCCCTTAATGGCAGGTGTTACGGAGGGAAACTAGGCGTGGCTGTCGGAGGCGCGGTTGGAGGAGCTTACGGCGCAGGTCTTACTGGTAAGTGCTTATTCTTATCCTACCCTAAACTCACTTTCATAGGTTTCTCGCTCATTAACACTTGTTTTGGATAAGAACCCCTTCCAGTTGCATAAGCCTTTGCATTGAGGTCTCAAATGTTACTTAAAATATTTTTTTTACCCATAAGCCTCTCTATAAGCTTTCCTTTTTTTTCGTCATCGTATGATCTCGAACATTCCACTGATATAAAGTGTAAGACCCACCCTCATTCTTACAGTTGATTTATTTTTCCTTTGATTTCTTGTTTGATTTAATTTCTCTAGTGATTCTTACCAAATGGTTTTATGCAACTCAAAATAAAATGAAGATATGTTTGCAAGTCTTCTTTTTTTACCAAATCGTACCAAGTGGCGGCACCATGAGGTTACACCACGTGGTGGCGCCATGTGGTTACACCACGTGGTAAGATTTGGTTTGTCAATTTTCCTAATTACATCGTAATAAATTCATTCATTTCAAGTTATATACACGAACATAGGCTTCGCTTTTAATTTATTTTGTATTTAGGAAATAACCCTAGGGTGTGTATTCGTATTTCACAAGGGACCCTCGTCACAGGAGAATAGAGCATGGCTTGTAGTTCGTGGCACATTTTTCTCACCTAACCAAAGAATTATGCTGATCTAGAACAACTTTACGGTATGGCTAACATAAATAATTCAAGGGTTATTACTAGGTGATTCTACATTGTAATCGTTTCCCTGGAAATGACTTTGACGATTTAAATGAAGTTCCCAGGTTATGAGTGTCAAAGTCGCTTTATCGTAGTTTTATATTCGACAAATCTCAATTTAATTGAACCTAAAATTACGTTTTAGACATAAATATGAAAATAAAAATGTCTAGAACAGATACACCATGGTGCGCATAAGAGCGAAGCTAGATTAACAGCTAGTGATTTGTTATTTATCTGAGTATTTATTTACAGCTGTGGCATTTCGGGAGATCTGGGAACAAATGAAGCCTCAACTGTCACTCCTGTACGAGGTAGTGTACGAATACGTGTCTGCAATGAACGTGGAGGACTACCAGGGCGCCCTCGATCTACTCTCGAGCAACACCTTCCACAGCGACCTTCTTGCCATGATCATCCGCAACTCCGCTGCAGCTATTTTGGGAAAAAACATCATTTCTTCGCTCGCGCTTTAGTAGGTAAGTCCCTTCAACTATTCATACATTTATACTCACACCAATATCAGAACAGACAGAGCTGGGCATCTGAAGCAACAAGGGCAGGGCAGCAGCTGGGTTATTGCATAGAATATAGTGTCGTCAGCTTTTCACGCATAGTACGGACGGCCGCAACTCAGGTTACCACACGCGTGCACTCCGTGCTGTTGTGATGAGAGCGGTTTGGCAATGAAAATGGAGTAACCTGATGCGCTGGCTTCTGTACAACAAACCTATAAGTCTCTGTTAGTGGCTTTTTCAGTGCCTAATACTTACAACTGTTGAATTCGAAGAGCAGTGACCTCATTTCTTATTCGACCAGAAAATTATTAGTAAACAGTTTTCGAACTTCATTAACACTTAAGATTTTAACGTTTGGTCTAAATAGCGCCACAAAGGTACACACTGCAGCACGTCAGGCTATACATCTTGACCTTGACGTCGCCTTTATCTCGCTTGAAATAGCGCCGGCTTCGTAGTGTAAATGGGTAACATGCTGCTGTCTGTACAAACCCACCTACATATATACATAAACTGATAAACACATTACCCTCCTTTGCGTCGCGCAGTCGGGTAAAAAAAATTCTGGTTAACTAGAGGTAAACATTTATTTTTTGTCTTTTATAGGATTATCGAAAGTCATCAAGCTTCGCTTCATAGTCACCTAAGGATTTGTTACCTGAGCGGATAAAATGGCGACCAATTTAATTCCACCGCCATTGATTAGAGGAATAGCCCCCCGGTGGGGCTATTACAGCTGATGTAAGACAAATGTCTTACAACTTAGACTGAAGCAACTATAATCGACTTATAATCGACTTCACTTTTTTTTTGTTTTGGTTAATTAGAATTTAAAAAATCTGTTAAGTTTTTTCATGCATGTTTAGTACCAAATAAATTATTGGTGTTATTATTTGTGTTATTATTTGTGTATTAATAGTCATAGATATAATAATTAAGTTAAAAAGTTTAAATATGAAATTGCCGATTTCCATAAATATTTTTAGAAACATATTTTATTATTTACTGTTAGTAGGTAGGTAACTTGTAACTTGTTTTTTTTCGAGAATGTAAGATCCAAGGTAGGACACCAGTAATTACTAGAAATCTGATTTAACTTTAAAAGATCCGCAATATGATCAATTTTGAAATAAGTAAACAATAATTTTATGAATACTTTTATAGCTATGAAACTATGAACAAGATGATATTACTCACTGGTGATGAAACTCGGCAATTTCATACTTAATCCCCTATTAGGGGTGCGGGGCCCTATCTTAGTGCTCCAGAAACGTCATCCTCACCTGCTAGCGGTACACCCTGCTACCAACGGTTGAGGCTCTGACGTTCTACAGCCCGTAGTGGGGTGTTGCGTTTGAATCCTTTTTCTTCGTGTTGAGCGATGCCCCTGGATTTGTCCACTAAGTGGACTGCTGGGCAAAGGCCTGCGGGGAAGGCGGGGAAGGCCTTCCCCGCAGGCCTTTTACCCAGCAGTGGGATAGTAATAGCTAGAAAAAAAAATTAGATTCTTTCCTCACACGACTATCGAGCACATTGGAAATGAATCTACGGAATTCGAAAAAACGTTGTTCTGACTTTTTGACTTTTTTTTTAAGCTTAAATTGTAGATGACTAAATTGTCTAGAGGAACGTTTCTCAAATTTTTGATATCATTCTTGATTTCCAAAATATCAAGAGCCAAAATCAAGAATTCGGAAAAAAAAACGTTTTTTTTTTCATTATTTCGGCCATAACTTTTTTTTTTTTGACTTTCTCGAATAATTCTTTTTGCACATTACAGCTCTCGTAAATACGCGTTTCTTTTTAAATATCATATCTTAACAACTCTCCGAGATATAAGGGGATCACACTTTTTCGTGTAATCGGAGCCTACACTGGAGCGAACGAAAAGACATTTCCAATGCCAAAAACATATTGGACATTAGGATATTTCAGTATCTAACTTCTTGGTAGGTTCTTGAATGAACGATCATTTACTGCCAGTGTCAGGATATTTTAATCTAATATATAAAATTCTCGTGTCGCAGTTTTCGTTGCCATACTCCTCCGAAACGGCTTGACCGATTTTGATGAAATTTTTTGTGCTTATCCGGTATCTATGAGAATCGGCCAACATCTATTTTTCATCCCCCTAAATGTTAGGGGTAGTCCACCCCTAAATTTTTTTTATTTATATGGCAAAACAACGTTTGCCGGGTCAGCTAGTTTCTATCTATATCTATATTCTATAAAAGAAAGTCGTGTTTGTTACAACAATTATAGCTCGAGATCGGGTAGACTGATTTTGATCAAATTTGGTATGGAGGTAGCTGATACCTTGGATTAACACATAGGCTACATAATTTTCCGAAATTCCTACGGGAACGAAGTCCCGGGCGTAAAGCTAGTTTTGTCATAAAACCACTTGACATTCGTCAAGTACACACAGAGACACACACCCATTCACATTCGTTCTAAGGGTTATTAGATGGAATATGAGTATTGAGGTGTTATGTTACACCTATATGTGTGTATATATATATATATATATATATATCTTTCTAAATATATAAAAGGAGAAACTGACTGACTGACTGATATATCAACGCACAGCCTAAGCGGCTAAACGTAGGCACTTGAAATTTGGAAGAGACGTAGCTTAGGTACCGTAGAGGTGCACTAAGAAAGAAATTCCCTAAATTCTCACGGGAACGGGAATCATCGGGAAAATCCTTTTGTATGAAAAATCTAAACCGCTTAAGTTAGACGCTTGAAATTTGGCATGCAGGTACTTTAGTAAACTTAAAGCTTAGTTGCAACAGGATATTGCAAAATTCCCACGGGAACGGGAGTTAGCGGGAAAAAACTTCACGCGGTTCCCGAAGTTCACGCGTGCGAAGGCGCGGGCGGAAAGCTAGTATATACATACATATACCTATATCTATACATATACCTATATCTTTAGGTCTAATTTATTGCGCGAAAAATCTATATTATTTTATTTTACTACCCTGGGACTCTGCAAATTGTTCAGTCGACGTTTCCTTGTATCAAAGTTTTCATCCCAAGTTCCTTTTAGAACTTACTTTTTATAAATAACGTAGTAGGTGACTTCCTGCAAACTTGGGAATAGAAAACTTATTGATAACAAAATAAGTGCATCAACGGATAAGGAACTACCTACTTGCCTTTATTCTCATACAACCGCATCTATTGTTAGTGTACTTTTTTTTAAACTCCATTTTGATGATAATTTTTTTGGTTGAACAGCTTTATCAATTTTTTTTAAGTATAGCTGTTACTTAACCGTATTACGGAGATTTTGAACAAAATAAATAAATATTCACTTAGCAATATGCGGAAGGCTAAATAAAAAAAAATTCAACGCTACCCACTAAAAGGCCCACACTTTGTCGTTTTCCTTGTGTCGTGGCTTCCTTGGAACATATACAGACAGAAGAACATCCATGACCCGAGCATTAACATCTGCCAAGTATTAAAATTAGTAGTTGGATGTATTGTATTTTGTGCTTAAAATATGCTTAAGTTAATTTCCGGTTCAATATGGAAATATCCATGGCTCCAAGGAAGCCATAAATATAACCCGCCACAATTTCATGATTCTTTGTATCCTATTTTAATTGCATTTATTCACAGGTAAGAATTATGTAGAAAGGTACAGAGGCCAGCACACCAAGCTACCCCATTTTCATTGTAAAGCCGTTCTTGCTTCTAGATTTTTTTAATGTGATTAAATGAAACACCAAAAATTACATTTTCTTAATTTATTACAAAACATCAAATAATAACTTACGATTTTATAAAGCAATAAATACTTAACTACTTACTTATATTTTAATTTTTTCATAAAATAATTTCTTAGCAATGAAATTCGCATATAATTAAATTAGGCATAGCTCTTTGGAACATCCAATCCAACCATCATTCGCTTTGCGAACAAGAATAGATAATACTTATTTACAGACACATCGCATAACATGATCATACTATCCCTACCATATTTATACTGTAAAATTAAAAAAAAAACATCTATATAATCTGTGGAATTCTTGCCAGTCACTGTTTCGTCCATGCAGCAGATTTTAAATATAAGGAAAACCCCTTGAATAACCCTTCAAATTTGGCGTCAAGTGGTTCTAGAACCACATAAAGTTCTGTCTAACCCGAAAGGGATTATAGGCGTGAGTATATGTTTATATTAAAATCAATTTAGTAGTATTTAATTTAAGATCTTAATTAATGTAATTTTGACATATGTATTTTTTGATTTGAATAAAGATTTAGTAGTTGTATGAAATTAATTTGTACTTATTACTAATTTATCTTCAAAGAAACTTTAAAAAGTGGTTTTACAAGAACCTACAAATTTTGATAATAAGGTAAACTGATTTACTAAATAAGTACTAGATATTCTTAACTTACTTAATGATGAGGAAACTTTTTAACGATATGTGAGACGGAATCGTGTTTGACCCAACCAGGTGGGGGCTTGGGCACAGGGACCCACTCCTTCACTACGATAGGGCCCCACATGCGCTTCCATACTGCTACGTACACTTTCTTCTCCTGCCAGGTCTTGACCCACCTGGGGCGCCAGGCGAACTTTTTTGCCCAGAAACCTTTGAACGTTGGGTCCACATGGACGTGAGTGTGATGGCCATGCCCAGACCGCTCCTCGCTGTAAGTTTGAATTGTTATTATTTTATAGCACTGGAAATAGTATCCTGTGAAATCGGAAACTGCGACTCCTAAAATCGCGTTACTATTTCAGGCTAGAGATGTTAAGTATTGCTCCAACTTTAAGGTAACCGTGAAGCTTCATTTTTTTGTAAAAATGTAAGTTTCCTCAGGCATACAGCATCATGCGTCCGTAGCTACTCTGGGTACTTAATTAGAGTGAGTTCTTTATTACGAATTTTCACCTCAAGTAGGTAGTTTGCTTATTTATCTCACTGATTTGAGAAAGCGCAAAGTTTAACTACAAGGTAAAGTTTAACTACAATAAAACAGTACATACATGAATATTTTCTTTTTGGTTACTAGAATGGATCTTTGCCCAGCTGTGAATTAGGTTAACTAGATAAGTTGGGTAACCCTTACACAGCTACCTAGCTAATTAACGAAGTATTTTTAGAGAACAAGCAAAATTCGCACCTATTAAGTATTAATTAAGATACTTAATTTTTGAAGAAAGTGTGATATGAAACATGTAATGTGCCTCTTTTTTTACTTCTGGAATGGTCATGCTAAATTAATTTCACTTTCAAAAATAAAATCATTAGAAGGCCAAAAGCATGTCTCGGGAACAAATACTGCTTTTTCAAGTTTTGCTCAACGAGATTCGAATCCAGGAACCGTTGATCTGAGTAGATATCTGATGTTCAGCCACATGAGGTCAGGATTGCTTTAAAAATAATGTTCACAGACTACAAAGCAAGAAGGAACACACAGGAGGCTGTTGTCTAGTAATTGGATTTTATAAGCTTGAGAAAAATAGATCGTGAGTTTAATGTATTGGGACTAAACCTGGTAGTGAGTCGTAGGTGAATCGGGGGAATATCGAATGGTTTCTTGATGAGTTGAGTAGTGTTCTATTTGAATCCTTATAAAAAGAAGAATATCAAAGTTTTTTGAAAATAAAGTTGTTGTGATTAAACAGTAAAGGTTGCTTTTTCTACTGCATCAGTAAAATTCTGTTAGAGATTTACCAGTTAAGAGAAATAAGTCATCTAAAATACTTTAATGAGAAGAACTAAGCCGGGGCAAGATGGAAAGGTGACGGGGTAAGATTGAAATAGATGCTAAATTGCCGAAATGAAGGTTAAAACGAGATATACACTTAGTAATATATAACTTGTGGTCTTATTAAGGGCCAGAACTGACAGCCGTGTGAAAATAGCTTTTATTTAATGAAAAAATATGTTTTCATCTTACCCCACCTTGTAGAAAAAAGTGCTGAGGTTCTCAAACTTTTCATTACAAATGTTTAAGGTAACATAAAATAAAATACCATGAATAAAATAAGGCTTTATACGTTTTGTTATTATTGTTTTATATATTTTTTCGTTTTTTTTTCCAGTTATATTAATAAGAGGGTATTTACTAGACGTACGACACCTGGGCTGATGATGTTTTTACTAAGTACAAGTATAATAATAAATGTATCTAAGTAATAAGTGCTAGCTGAATATATAATAGGTACTTACAAATTACATAGTATTACAATTATCTTACTTGTACATGTTATTATTAGAGAATAATATATGATTATTGTATACTGAGGCGAAGTCTCAATTACGCGTACGGGTAGTTTATAAATCAGTGTAATTTTTAAGCATATGAATATTATGAATACAATTTGAGAACATCTGAATTTCAGTATGAATTTTGATTACGGGTTAAGATTGAAAGATTTATATTTCGTTCTTACCCCAATAAATTTTGACATGTTAAGATGGAAAATCGTAATAAATCCTAAAGTATAAAGAAAACTCGTATTTCAATACACAACAACCGCTGCTTTTAAAAAAATAAACGTAAATATTCAGTTAAAACGTTTGTACGAACCTTATATTCGAAGATACACGAGACGGGGTAAGATCGAAGAACTAAATTTTTGCGCGAAAAATCAGCACTGTCGGAAAAAGCGATTTTTATACGTCCACACACGACAAGCAGAAAAGACCGGGGAAGTAAGAAAATGGCGGTCGTAACATTGTTGCCAGCATAAAGAAAAATACGCTCAATTCGTAAATATTAACGATTTTTTTATCTTACCCCTTTTTTCATCTTGCCCCGATTTACCTCTTCTTTCCATATTATCTAGAATAATAAGTTTGTAAAACCAACTTGTTATTGCGGTCCGTTCAATACAAATCAACCTAACTAGTTTCATGTCCGCAATATTCATTGAACAGTTATACTTCAAGAGGCAAGCAATACTTACATGGCTGGAGTGGTGAATTCCAGGCCACTGCTTTCAGTCGCACTGGTCGTCGTTATCTCAGTTGGCTCTGCTTCAAATTCTTGCCCTAAGGCTCCATGCACAGCATTAAGTAATGTGACGGCAACCTGTAATTTTAATTTTAATCAAATATCAAATTTTGCGTCAAGGTTCGAGATCCACATGACGTTCTGCCTAACCCAACAGGAATTTTAGGTGTAAGTCATATACATAAAAAAAATAAGTTAAATACACTTTATGTCAGTGGCGTAAGTGTATGGTGACAGGAATATTCAAAAAAATAGGTTTAATACTATCACTCTTTTTTGGAACAATATACAAACTTCATCGTCTCTAGTGTGTATCCTCTTTGCTACGTGATACTGGCGGAAGTGGCCATTCAGAAAATATTAAATTTAATAATCTTCAGTTTTCGAACTGTGTTTGTAGCTGGTTTTCCGAGCTGTGAAAATATATATACATATGTATAAATATACATATGTATAGAGTTACTTTGAATAGCGAAACTTTAGGGCGTGATTCTCCCCATGAAACTGAACAAATTTTTCTAAGAAACTCATGAAATTCTAAAAAAAAAAATGTTGACTTCTCATCATAGACTCAGGCGACTATAGGTATAGAAAAACGCAATTTTGTTTTCCAATTTTGACTTGTGTTCCTTGGAGGAGTTCAGTTGGGTAGGCTGGTTCTCATATAAGGTCATCACTCAATATGTTACGGCTTACGATTACAAACTTATTTATATAAACTTAAGATTACAGCTGGCTACACTTAGGTTACCTATGTTAAGTTTAAGTTTAGATAAACTTAAGATTATAACCGGCTAATCTTAAGTTTATGTTCACACCTATCTTTAGCCGTAACATAACAATATGTATACCAAAGTGTAAGGGACACTTTGATTTGACGGAGTTATGTAAACATCTAGATAATTTCAAAATGTGTAACATTTATTTTATAATTTATATTTCTGATTCTAGATAAAACTGATAACTTTAAAAAATTAACTAAAACTGGTACGAACCAAAACGTGAATTTTCATTTTTTGATCTCACACTCACTGTTCTGTATTATCACCGTTAGTTAAATTGTAACTGATGATGCATGTACCTATAAAGCCTTTTATAGGCAATTCAAAACTTCAAAGTTGTCAGGGCTGATCAACCTTAGTTCTAGTTCAATATAAAGCCAACGCAGCACGTCTAATCTATTGGGTGACTTTAAAGTAGTAAGCGAAAATTAAGGATGTTAAGGATACGAAACTGAACAACTTTCTCCATGGAATAGTCGAAATGGGATTTTTTTTTTATCTCTCCCTCCATACAATTTGTGCGATCATCTTATTTGCCTTAGTATGGGGAGTCGAATTTGTCGAATTTCATAAAGGTTCTTCGGGAAAAGTCGTTCCGTTTCATGGGGAGAATCACCCCCCAAAGTTTCGCTAGCCAATTTAGTCACTCATATTTTATTTTTATTTAGAAAGAGCGTGTAGGTAGACGTGGCAGGAGTTTTGCACCTCTGATTTTCAAAATCCTTTCAACATTAATATCCACAAAGTTTAAATCGATTAGGTGCGATTGATCTCAAGTTCGTCTGATATTGTTTTTTGTACCAAGTAACCTCCCATTAAAATCACTTTGTACAGAAGCAATAAATGACGAATTTGAGTAAATCGTAGTCGACTTCAACTTGTAGAATCTGATAATGATTATGAAGATGATGATGATGATGAAACTTTGGGGGGTTTTGTAGAATCCAGACCTACCGTGAAAAGTTAATTCAAACAACGGATTTATTGTATACTAGCATTCCGCCTGGTACTTCGCTACCGTGAGAATTCGGGAAAATTATGTAGCCTGTGTCCATCGGGGATAATGTAGCTGTCTAATGGTAAAAGAATTTTTCAAATCACTCCAGTAGTTTTGGAGCTTATTCAATGCAAACAAACAAACAATCAAATATTTCCTCTTTATAATACCTATTAAACTTATTAGTATAGATAAGCGTTTTATATTTATAGCCTTGTGGATGTTCCAAGCAAGCCTAGGGTTAATTAAGGCTCAGTTATGTCTATGAATAGATGTCACGTGATTGTTAATATCGATTGTTTCAGAAGGGACGCTGAGCTTAGATGGTCGTTATATGATAGTGGGCATTATTTCTGATAAGCTTAAATCACGTCGACTGTATTTTGAAATAAATGAAACTTAACCAAACACAATACAGGCGTCAAAAACCGTGGGTAGGTACATACCAACATACTGTAGGAATACTTATCATCCTTCCATAACATTATAAACTGTCTTTTTAAATGTGATACATTAATTTTTTTTTTTTTTACTTAGAGCAAAAACATAAAGCGACCCGAACTTTTGTAGCCCAGCAGTTGGCACGAAATCGGAATAAGGATGCGATGCGGAAGTTTTGACCGCACATTAAGTACATATTTTAACTTCTAAAGACTGATTTAAGAATTCAGATCAGGTTCGGCTCACGTAACATTATGACGTAGCCGGGAACGAAATTAAGGCACGCAGTCGTTTATGTAACAAGGAAAGTAGAATAAGTGTGTGAATTACTACACCTTCTAAATATTACGTTTTTAAATTGGTAGACCTAAACTTTGTTGTTTTGTATTAAGTTATTTTTTTAAATAATTTGTAAGTAGGTATCAGACGTCAAAAGTAAGTAATATCACTGGAAAAGAGATTTTTTTTCCTAGGTAGTTTCTAAATTGTTTTAATAAAAGCCGAAAATTATTTGTACCTCCGTTTGGAAACTTCCGAGCAGCAGATTGTAAACATTTCTACCCAACGACCTATCTAATAACACCGCTTACAAATTACAAATGCCCCGGCAAACTGTATTGTAAGTACTTACCTGGGCACTTTTTTAACCAGATGTCTAAGTTTAGGTACGTCACGTCTTTAAAAAAAAATCCTTTTTATATATATATTTTTTAATTTTCTTTTTATTAAGTTCTAGCTTTTGAAAAATATCAAATTTCAAATTTTTGGACACGAGAAGACCGATTCATCGTGAGCACTATGTTAAGAAATCGATATCTCACGGCTGTTCAGGTCCGAAATAGCCTTCAAGAAATCCACCACAACAATGTAAGCTCTGACTCGATCCGGCGGCGACTTTGGGAAGCTGATATAAAGCTTTATAGGCCAGTAAATGACCCTAAATTGCTCAGAGAACAACGAGTTGCCAGGTTGCGGTTTGCTCGAGAGCACGTCCGATGGATAGGTGAAGATTGGTCCAGGGTTATGTTTTCCGATGAGTCAAGATTTTGTTTATTCGCACACGATGAGAGACGAAGAGTACCTATATAGGCGACCGAGTTAACGTTATCGTCAAGTGTGTTTTGAGGAAAAGATGCCGTTCGGTGGAGGATAAATAATGGTTTGGGCTGGGATATCTTCTGAGGATCGTGCGGAGTTGATAAACTACCCCGAAAATTGATAAAGTTACGATCCTTATTATTTTCCGGCGACATATACACACGTATAATATAAGTGTAGTTGTATTTATATGTAGTTTAAAGTATATTTTGATTTGAATGGTTTTTTATGCACGTGTTTAATTTTTTTACGTCTCTCAATGTCCCAGGTATGCTGGAAGACATTTATTAACCCTTTGCAGGGCGGTGACGGCATTAGCCGTAGTAGTGGAAGTTTGTAAAACGACAGTACGGCATATCCCGTAGTATCTAAAACGGTATTTAATGTCACTACGATAAGGGACCATCCATAAATTACGTCACACGTTAAGGGGAGGGGAGGGGGTCGACAAAGTGTGACATTGTGTGACAAGGGGATGGGAGGGGTCATAAGTTTCGTGACGTCACATTTCAAAATGTGTTATGATGAACATAAACTATTAACGACAAACTTAACCTCTTCAGTCCTAAGCACTCTTTTTACGTTTTTACTTTGGTTGAGACAATGAGTTTTGAGTTCCCAAAAAAAATAACAACTCGTATTAAGTCTTTTATTAGAAAATTACAAAAAATGAAAAATATGTGACGTCACGCTAGGGAGGGGGGAGTCTTACAAATGTGACCAGCTGTGACAAAAAGGGGGAGGGGGTCAAAAAATCATGAAATTCGTGTGACGTAATTTATAGATGGCCCCTAACAGTGCTGTATAAAAAAAGTTATCTGTGAGTGCTATTTAGTATGAAATATTGTATAGGGCAGGATTTACGGTCAATCTACATGGTAATGTCATTTTTTTACTGTCAAAATTCAGGGTTTTAAATGTCCTTATAACCCCCTCCATAAAATTGTGCTAGTGATTCGCTGTTTGACACTACGGCCATAGCCGTCATTTTTGTTTGAAATTCTCTTATCTCAATAAGTTATTACCAGGAAAATTAGTCAAATGAGGGTGAAATCTCAAAACCTACATACCGTAGGGTGTCCGCGTCTACAGAAATTCCAAGGTCAAAGGTTTTTAATACATTTATCGCAAATATCTCGTTTCCTATGGGTTTTATGCTATTTGTACTTTATACAAATATTGTAGAATATTAAATTCTCTACAACTTTTGTTCAAACATTTTTTTAATATCTTGAATCATTTTCGAGAGAGAGGGCAGAGCGCGCGCAGTGTTTAAATAGTTATAGTTAGATCCTAAACGGTAATTCTGATTGAAAAACTGACGAACTATGTCAAGTGGGGTATCGTTGAATAGGTTTTAAAAAAACATTGTTAGGTTTCTCATACCGTTTTTCAATCAGAATTACGCTTCTCTCCCGCCGACGCGCGCTGTTTTGTGACGTCACGCGAGGTTGGCGCGCTCGCGCGAAATATTCAAATGGCACGGAAATTAAAATTGCCGTATTTTCAAAACTACTTGCTCAATTTAGATGAAACAAAAATGGATGTATTTCTTATCATTTGGGCTACCTGGTTATAAAGTTGCAAGCGATTTAACAGACCCATTGACATTCTTCATTTCCGAAGACGCGGACACCCGATATGTAGGTTTCGAGACAAGTTTTAGGGTTTAAACTACTTTCTAGCTGACTATCTCTCATTCCGAGGTGAAACCCCTAATATTGCTGGATGTGCATGGCACGGCTAGCAACCGCCGAGGTCGGGTGTGTCAGGACGGCGGAATAAGCTCATGCAGCTCCTGTGCACACTCTTCGAAGTACTTACATCTTGTAAAAAACACATAGGCAAGCAATTTTGCGTCTATGAGCTAGGCTTTGTAGTGTATTTGTAACCAGCTTTTTATCACCGATGAGTCTTCTGGCTCTGCGTTCCACCGACTCCAATGCGGCTAGTTGGTATTTGACTGGACCATCGCAAAATTGGCTGCTATACTCCATGCACTATCGTACCTGTGCCGTATAGAGGGTCAGGAATTGATCGGAAGTAAAGTACCGCTTAACCTTATTATGGATGCCCAGCTTCTTAGCCGCAGTTGGGGTTTTGGTCTCGATGGAGGTGCCGAAGTTGAGGTTGGCTGACAACATCACACCAAAAAGTTCAAGCTTACCGGTTTCAGGAACAGATGTACCTCGAAAAGTAAGAGTCAGAGTAAACGGACTCCGTTTCGTAGAGAATACACACGCCTGTGTTTTGGTGGCGTTGAAACTAACCAGATTATTATCACCCCATCCATTGGGAGACAAGACTTATAAGTTGAGTTTACTCGCTCTACTAGTGTCCTCTCTGAGAAAATTTAATCCCCACCAGCTCCCGGACTGGACAGGTATCTCTTCATGACTATACTGTCATCTGCGTACGCAAAAACTCCATGCAGAAGCATATCGTTGATGTGCAGCAGGAAAAGGGTCGCAGAAAGAATGAACCCGTGAGGAACTCCAGTGTCAAGAGCCATTAGGTCAGAGGAGGTATTATTTTTGAATGGCTTGCTTGTATTTTGTTTAGTTCAACTAGCAGATCCCACTACTCAATTATTAAGTAGGTAAGTAATTCCAGTAGGAAAATGTTTCTTTAAGAAAATAAAATGTTCTTCTCAAGAGATTGGAAGTTTGTTTCGACAGCCTTTAGCCTTTTAGTAAAAGAAAAAACAATTTGACATTAGGTAGTGACTAGTGTTGCATAACTATCAATAGTTTGGCTATCGATAGGTGACCTTGAAAAACAGTAAGAGTATCGATAGGACTATCGATAGTATCGATAGCCAATAATTTGCGATGCTATTGATAACAGACCAAACTATCGATAGTATTAGAATTCAAAAGTATCAATATTATCGATAGTTTTGTCTGTCATCAATAGTAGGTATCGCAAACTTTGACTATCGATACTATCTATAAAATACAAGGCGTTTCAAAAAACCCAAAAAAAGAAATTCCTAAATTTAATTTTAAAAGTGAAATAGTCACAACTCTAGTAGTCAGTTGCTCGGTTTGACATTTACAAAATGAAAGTTTCATATAATCAATATGACATACTTGTCAATTTGTAATAGAGCTAGCTGTTCAATGAGCTTACTTTTAATTAATTTTGAATTTTTTTTTTTGGATTTTTTGAAACACCTTTTATTGATAATATAGGTAGTATCAGTAATATATCGATAGTATCAATAGCCCTGTCGATATTCTTACTGTTTTTCAAGATTAAGATAGTATCGATAGACTATCGGTACTTTCTACTATTGGTTGCAACACTAGTAGTGACACTAATGACATTTGCAACAAAGGTTATGACGAAGGGGAAAAAATATCTTTATTACAAAAATGTGAGGTTCTGGTGAATTTCCCACTGGTATTTAGTGTTTAGTCATGCCACTTCAGAAAATATGTGAAGCCCAAAAAAGTAAACGATGCAACCACTGATTTCTGTAGGTAAGTAATATCACAAATTAATAAAAGTCAATAATAGTAATGTGAGCAACACAAAGAAAACGTCGACATATGACTCGGTCACTGTGGATTTTTCGGGGTCAGAGAGTCAGACCCTTTTTAATTAAGGGAAACATAGGTAGGTACCTAACTTATTCAAGATCACCTGTTAAAACATGACATGTTTGCAACTATTTTTTTTTTACGGGTCAATCAATCAACACGGGAATACCTAGGCAGTTTTGATTTTTGCACCATGACTCATTACATTATTTTTCTCAAGTCAATAAAGTCTTAGCGACAAAAGACCTCATTAAAATTTTGCGATTAAAAGAAGACTTAATTAAAATTTTATGGATTTAAGAATTCGCATGGTGGACTATCTATGGCCTAAGTCACTTTCGTGTTTCGAAAAGAGGCCCGTATCTCTCTAAGGAGGCATTAATGGATTGATTAGAAAAAAAATGTGCTGAAACTATTCATCAAATAAGGTTACTTGTTAAATTATCATTTGTATAATTCAATATAACATTAAATAATTACTTACCTGAAACTGAATGAGAACTAAAGCGCCTTATACACGGTCCGTTTTTCTGTATGTCGCGCTAAGGTCGCAGTGCTGGCTGTAGCTTACCATCATGCACACATCCATCATGACAGATGCAATTGAACTTTTTAATGAGCGATGCACCATGGTAACTGCTAGCACTCGGTGATGCAGAGTAATCAATTGTTTCACCACAGTGGTTGATCAGACCCATTCCTATTCAGGTAAACTAAATGTTTTTGATTCTGCTCCGCCTATTTAAAAATAGATAAGTGTTCTATAGGCCACATAGGCACCCTCTAAATAGGATTTTTTTTTACTAGCCCATATACATCCCCCTAAGGGTGCGGACTGTCCTTCAAAACACCAAGAGGATTTAGGCCATAGTCCACCACACTGGCCTAATGCCGATTGGTGGATAATTTCCAAAAATTCTCACAAGAAACTGATGAGAAAGAAACAACTTACTTATGGTTTTTTTTTCTAAATGACTATGGTGTTGACCGCTAATGGCTCACTTTTACCAGGCAAGTGGCTCTCGATCCATACTAAGGGGTGCATCCTATGAACCTAAAAGAGAAGGTTCCTCATAGTAATGCACTTAGCACACTCTCCATAGTTTTAGATAAAATAAAAGTGATTTGCTAACAGAAGTCTAAAATCATTAAAATCAACTCCAGTTTGCTCTGCTCATTACAACAAACTACCTTTGTTTAGATAAACAAGATAAAATATTTTGAATAAGTATTGCAAATAAATTAACATTTAATAAATACAGCTGAATTATTTCTTATCTTATCACCAAACACAATGTTAAGTACTCTGCGCTTCAGACTTGTAAAATCACTGAATTAATTTGATAATGCTGTCTGTGGTTGATATCATTTACATACCTACCTATAGTATCAAATACACTGATCAGTTACCTACTTAAATGACACATGCTCAGTGTATCACTGGATTTGTTCATTGTTGGTTATTCAAAAGATAAACATTTGCTGTAAAAAAATATGCATTGAGTGATAAAAGTTATCATGGTGGATATACCACTGCTTGGATTGAACTCTAATTATGTTTTTAATCCTATATGTATGTATGATCTTTAGTTGTTTTATTAGATAGAATTTATTTATTTTTTATTCTAATGGATATTGTGGCAGACACTCTTTTTTAGTCAGTCAATATTTTATGTAGTGTTAATTTGATACTGGAGTAATATATCAACATTTAAAAGCTGTCAAAGCTATAAAAAAAAATTGTTTTATCTACTCACCCTTTAGGTTGCGTTTAGGGCATACAAACCGGTTTTACCCGGTTCCAAAAAAAACTGGGAATTCCTGGTTCTGAGTGCCTCTGAAAGAACCGGTTCTGTAAAATATAAACCCAGGTTTGTCGGTTCTTTCTGTTCTTGGTTAAAATAAATGTAAAAGTATGTCCCTGTGTGATAATATCAAGTTATTATCCCAATTTATTATCCGAATATAATAAATATTATATTCACTTGCCTCTCCTTCATAATAAAATCATGGATCCACACTTTTGAAATCAGTTTCATTCAATGTCGCATTATACCGACAATGTTTAAATTTTTACACTTTTAATGACATCAAAACTACCGTTATTTTACTGTTAAGTTATTAATACCCCTATAAATTTAATCAAATAAAAATCATGTACTTCAAGCTAATAGTATACACTATACAAATATACATAGCTCATCATTAATTCTGTTTATGTATATTTTTATGGGATTCAGCATCGTTGACAATCTCTGGTTGGTACGTTCCCGGTACGTTCCTTTTATTTATTAAAAAAAAGACCCAGTAATACACAATTCAATAAGTATTTTTTTTATTTTGTTTTTGAAAACTTTTTATAAGGATCATATATTTTTTTAATTTCATCATTTTACTACTTTTTTAAGCAATCGTAGAGTCCTGCAAGCAAGTATATACTGTTGCTATTAATATTGTTGATTTATTTTAAGTTTGAGTTGTTGAATTATTTGATGGATATTGTATGAACTTTTATGTTATTGTTTATGTGCAATTATACTATGTAAGTTCCTATTTCTAGTTAATATAGAAAGATTAATTTGTTTGAATTTAATGGGGAAGGTGATATTTTTTGAAATAATTATCTAATAATTCAAGGTCTAAGGATTGATAAACAGCAATCATATTTAATTTTTTTTAGTTATTTTATGATTTTTTAAAGGTCAGTGTCACGCCTAATCGCATATTAACATAACGGCTTTCAGTATTATTTTCCTATGCCTGAACGTTTCTTAAGTAACAAAACCTCAACAAAAAAAGAAATGTCAATTTATTTATTGGTTATTGTTCAGGCAAAGACAAATTAAAAATAACGGTAGTTTTGATGTCATTAAAAGTGTTAAAAAATTGTGGATCCAGTATTTTATTATGAGGGAGAGGCAAGTGAATATAATATTTATTCTATTTGGATAATAAATTGGGATATTAACTTTATATTATCACATAGGAAAGTACTTTTAAATTTATTTTTAGCAACAACCGAAAGAACCGAATAAAACCGGGTACCCGGTTCCGGCTTAAATTTGGAACCGAAAGAACCGGTTCCTAAAATAGGACCAGTTCTCGATGCCCTAGTTGCGTTCTGGACACATTCCAGGAAATAAGTTCTACCACATGACGGGAATTAAATCTCCCTCATTATGTTCACAGTGCAATAACATAGATGATCTTATTAATATTTCACTGGAATGGGTCCGGAACACAGATCTAAGACAAAGGTATATATAGGGTCAGTCAATATCCATAATGGACAGCTCAACTGCTGGCGTTCCAACCCACTGTCTGAACTAGCAGTTGGGCTGTATAGATTCCTCCTCTGGTCAGTTATATAAACTACCAGCATGATCCTCTGAGGCTGGCATGGTCACCTGGGATGACTGAAGCCTCTATAAAAATTTGAAGAAAAAACTATTCACCCAAACTTCACCAGTGGTTTTTATGTCCCAGGAAACATAACTTAATTTTTTTGTACATTTAAGTAGGTATATCCAACTTTTTTATTATTTTACAGCTATGCCACTTCCTTTCCATCACATATTTTCTTCAGCAGAATATAAAGAAACTATAATAGTATATTTTTAAACAATGGCTGTTATTCCATTGTTCTAGGGCTAGGGATAGTTTTTAATCAGTCGCGAAAAAAGAAGGGTGTTATAAGTTTGACGTGTGTATCTGTGTCTGTCAGTGGCGTCGTCCTAACTCCTAAACGAATGGACCGATTTTTTTTTGTTTGAAAGCTGATGTGATGGAGATTGTTCTTAGACTTTATCAAAATTGGTTCGGCCGCTTAAGAGTTATAAGCTACGAATGTCGGGGCTGATACCACATTTTTTTTAGAGTTATTATAAAAAGATTTCACCTAATTTTATGAATTTCACCTAATTTTATTAAAGAGATTTCACCTAATTTTATTAAATTATAAAAGATTACTCTTAAATCATCTGACTTAATTCAGGAAATTATGCTCTATTTGAACTTTCTGAACTTTCTACAATAAAACTTGATGTTCCCACTCACAATCAGTCATTCAGTAAGTGAATGTTTATAAGACTGCCATTATTATTATTGTCGTGATTGCTTGTTATTATGTCCATATATTTTATGTTGTTATGGCTTTATCGAGTGATTATTTATTATAATTAAGTGCTCCTGTTGAACAATAACCATTCTTTTAGTTTGAAGATGTGCGTTGGGGATGGGTGTCTTTTTTTCAAATAATAATAAAGTAATATGAATTTGAAGTGAAACATGGCATCACAAAATGATTTAGGTGAATACCCGTTTAAATTTCACTTTGGACTGTTTAGTTTATTTAGGAAACCAACGGAATATTTTAAGTGTATGTGTTATAATTATAATTATGAGTATTTGTTACATAATAAAGCCAATTACACATTTTTCAATGCTTAGATAAATGTATTTATTTTAAAGAACAAAAGTATAAAGTGGTTAGACTGCTGAACATCTCTTCTTGGAGGTAACTTTGTGTCACTCTAAACTTCTTCGTAATGTTTATTTTATTACTGTCCCTCGCTTATATTTTTTTTCCTTCATTAGAGCAGCTGCTTGATGATATGGTGCTATCTTACAGTCATTCTATTATTATGGGTGACTTTAACACCTGCCTTCTCAAAAATGATGTATGATCAAGCACCCTTACATCCCTTGTTCATTCCTACAACATGCACTTATTACCACTGTCTGCGACACACCATTTCCCAAATTCCAACTCTTCTCTCCTAGACCTATATTTGTTACTTCCCCCAGTCTTGTTGCATGGACAATTTGAAGCCCTAGAATTCTCGTACCACGATCTTGTGTATTTCTCCTACAAGATTATCCTCCTAAACTCAAACCCCGCATCCTCTACCAGCGTAATTTCAAGGAGATGGATCTCCCTAGTCTTCTAGCTGATGCTCGCAATATCGACTGGTCGACGATTAATCGCGCTGATTCGGTGGATAAACAGGTAGAACTAACATGCTAACAGATTTGTACGACATGCACGCTCCTGTTCGCCCCGTTAGAGTTAAGCATCTTCCTGCTCCTTGGCTCTCAGAGGAAATTAAGTTGTTCATGGACAGAAAAACCAAAGCAAAAGCTAGATTTCGGATGAACTCTTGCGACAAAAATAGGGAAAAGTACAATCATGAGTGTAATCGGTGCAATACGGTGATGAGGGACGCTCAAAGACGCCAAATCCATCAATCAATAGAGAATGGAGATCCAGCCAAAGTGTAGAAATTTCTTCGAACACTGGGTATTGGTAAGTCGCGTACGAACTCCAATGCAAAAGATATTGATCTAGACTCCTTTAACAACCACTTCTCTTCTGCATGTCCAATTGACGACAGTACTAAAACTGATACTCAATTTTTTCTTTCTTCTTTACCTAAACCCAGTTTCTCATCTTTCATCTTCCGCCAATTCACCGATGGTGACGTTAAGAAGAGCATACTATCTATCTCTTCGAATGCCGTCGAATGTGATAGCATTAGTCGTAATATGATCATTCCCTTGTGCTTGTGATTTATGTCCTGACTCCAGTAATCACTGTTATATTTAACAGATCGATCTCCTCGGGTATCTTTCCCTCTGCTTGGAATCAGGCTCAAATCATTCCTCCTATATCCATTCTCCCTTTCCTCTCTAAGGCCCTAGAATGGTTAGTCCACAATCAATATAGCTGCTTCTTAAATGAACACAACCTTCTTATTTTTTTCCAATCTGGCTTCCGTTCCGCTCATAGTACGACTACTGCTCTCATTAAAATATCGGACGACATTCGTTGGGGTATGTAGAATAAGCAACTCACAGTCCTGACGTTGCTAGACTTTAGCAACGCCTTTAACACAGTTGATTTTGATATCTTAGTGAGCTGCTTTGCTCCCTTCAGGTATCTCCAGCGGTAATTGACTGGTTTCATAGTAACCTGCGTGGACGTCAGCAGCGCATCAAAGTGGAGGATTCCTGGTGTGTAACGTCTGCTGGCGTCCCGCAGGGTAGCGTACTGTCCCCTCTGCTCCTCGCAGTTTTCATAAACTCTATTACTCAATCCTTAACCACTTCTTACCACCTATATGCCGACGATCTGCAAATATATGCGCAAGCCCCTATAGATCGCCTTGAAGAAGCGGTGATTGCAACCAACACTAATCTGTCTCTTATTTCTGCTTGGGCAATTCCTATGGACTGAAAGTCAATCCGGATAAGACACAGGTTATTGTTGTTGGTAGTCCTTGGTTTGTTGAGAGAGTCGATCTTAAGTCGCTGCCTCCGGTCACTTTCGATAAAGTTCAGATTCTCATGGAAACCTCAGATTGCCGAGGTTAGCAGGAGGGTGTTTGCATCTTTCTACTCACTCAGACGACTCCGTCATCTCTTGCCGACCAGTACGAGGTGTGCATTAGCGCAATCCCTACTTCTACCACTTCTTGATTACGCTTGATACTTCCTATCCTGACCTTACAGAGGAGATGCTTAGCAAACTTGAGCGACTTCAAAATGTATGCATAAGGTACATATTTGGACTTCGAAATATGACCACATTATCGAATATCGCATTAAATTAAAATGGCTACCCATTTGTCGACGTAGAGATCTTCACATCATATCCCTATTTTACTCTATCCTCTTCAATCCTTCTTCTCCTTCATACCTTAAATTATAGATTTATTTTCTGCACTGATTCGCACAATCGTACGCTGCGCTCTACTTTTGACCTGTCTCTTTCTTTCCCCACTTTTTCCACAACTTTCTACTCTAATTTCTTTACTGTCAAAGCTATTTAAGATTCAAGACATTTATTTGACATAAGATTTATTTGACTACAACACAAATAAAATATAAAACACAGGACAAGAAACACAGGACATAAAACGACATAACAACGTATAGTATAAATAGTGGATTATGCTATAGGGGGATGTCAAATAGGACACAGCTCAGCATGTGTTAAAGTCGAGGCCCCAACGTTGGTTTTCAGCTGTGCCCTTGGTGCGCGTGTGTAGCTGGCGGAATCGAGTAAATTACTACCTAATTTAATGCGTGTGAGTGTGTGTTGTATAGTGTATACCATGGTGTATGTGTGTGCTTATATATACAGGGTGTCCAGGAAGTCATGGATAATCCTTGAACTGCAGACGGATAATGTCATGGTCTACCAAATATAAAAAATGACCTAGTAAAAGTATCGCTTTAAACGTTTGTAATAGGAAAATAAAACGGGTGATTAAGTTTAAATGGTCAACTTAAAAAGCAAAATTAGAAAATATTAAAAGGGATTTATTTTCGAGAATGGTAAAAAACACAGTCATTTGTTTTTCTTCAGAATACAATACGTCAAAAATAATATTTTTCAACACATTTGCT
>OX465242.1:29205357-29315235 GCA_949987775.1 Aproaerema taeniolella | reverse complement strand
AATCTAAACGCTTATTTCCTATCCCTTTCTGATTAATACCTTCTCATTACACTTGTAAATTGTCACTTACTAGCACCTTTCTTACGTTAGATGTTTCTATGTATCTAGAGATGTATGTATATTTATTTTTGTTCATTATTTATTTATTTTTTATCAATTTGTATGTATATGTTTGTACAATATTAAGGTATAGATATGTATAAAATTTATTATTACTCTTTGCACGACTACCGCCTCACCTTCTGTATGGTTTCCTTCACCCCCCGGTTGTCTGGAAGAAATTGCTCTATAGCAATAAGGCCGCCGCATTGTATACTAAATGATCAACATTTGTTTTTGTATTATTGTTATGTTTTTTGTGTGCAATATTGTATTGTATTGTATTGTAGACAGACAGACAGACAAAGAATTTATTCATTGCTTTAAAACATACAGACAACATAAAAAACGACCACAAGTAAAATACACGTAATAAACAAAAGGTCACAAAGTTATTCTGGAGTGTTGTGTGTGTCAGAGTGCAAAAAAAGGCCATAGCTCAGTATAAGCTTTGTCCAAAGGGCAAGACACTGAAATTCTTGCTATAACCTCATTAACGTCAGTCACGAGTGATTAATGTGTGTTTGTAAGTAATGTGTAAAACTACTACAGATTCATAACATTTTTACATTCATACGTATACATACGCTCACGCCTGTAATGCCTATTGGGGTAGGCAGAGCATCAGTGGTCTTAAAACCACTTGATGCTACGTTTGACATAAATTCAGATAGAGGGTTATAAGATGAAATGTGATGTAAGTGGTAAGTGGTTGTCACCCTTTCGCCCACAATACAGCAAAACCCCCACGTCCCACTTTCTGACCTTTACAGAATGCCTGGGAAGAGTAGGCATCTGTTTTTCTCTTTTACTCCCAGTCCAGAGCGGAACGAATTTATTTTAAAAAGTTTTGCCGTGTGGTGGTCGGTAGAGAATAACACCACCCCATCTCTTTCCGTGGGTGTCGTAATAGGCGACTAAGGAAACACAAATGAGACCTGCCTCCTAGTAATCCATCCCAGGCAACGACACTTAATTTTTTTCTGAATCTGAGGTGTCGTTTTATGGTCTCATGCGGTGTGGTGGGCTCTGTAAAGGGCCGTCTGGTTCGTGACTACCCTCCTACCGAAGTCCGACGCCAAACAGCTTGCTGGGTTCCGTCGGTGCGTGGGAGTACCAGTGCCTTTATATGCATGTTCTAGGTTAACTCGCTCCATTGTTGACCTCATCTTTGACTTTTATGGTCAAGATTGAGGTCAATTGTTAACCCATCTTATAATTTAAAAAAAAACATTTGGCGTCACTCATTTCTTGATTTAAAGATAAGATATTATTAATAATAAATATTATCAATTGATTTATGTCTGAAAAATACATAAGCGCTAGCCGATACATTGTGGCAAAATGTACATCAGGTTGCCACATGCGAGCACTCTGTGCTGTTACGATAAGAATGGTTTTGCAATTAAAATAAGTTAACTTGATACGCTGGCTTTGTTATAACGTGCGAGTTAACTTAAGCTGTGGGCCGAAGACGTCATCTTCGGTGTACGGTGTGTGGAATGATAAAATAATAGGTCTTTACCTATGAAATTTCCGATTTTTTATCAAGCTTTGTTTTATTCATAATTTATTTGATTGAACAGCTATTACTAAAATTGTTTTTTATTTAAAACCTTGGCCATATAACGGAGATATTGAGTCAAATTAATACATATTTAGATCTATTTGCTGAAAAGTTTCATCCGTTGCCCGTTGCTTATTTTTGATATACCGTTGTTACAGTTACAACTTTCAATAAAGTAAGTATGATGAAAATTAACTTAATGTTGTCCAAACCTTCCCACAAAATTTTGTTAAATTTGGATTTCGCATTCCCGAGAAAAATCCAAAAACGTTAGTATGAAAAATTCAGTTTTCCAAAAATATTGGATGAAAAACGGTAATTTCATAGGTAAGACCTATTAGATAAAATTATAAAGTGCCCCTAACAAAGATGCTATATCTTTATATATCTATCTATCTCGATATTTTATCATTTTGCATACCGTAAATTGAAGGTGACGTCGTCGGCCCAGGTCTCAAGTTAACTCGTACAAGTAGTAATAAAAACTTGATTGTTTATTATTGTATTATTTGCCAGATCATGAGTCGCGGCACAACTCGTATCGCGCAGAGGACGAGCCTCGTCCGTCAGAGCAGACGCCACTACTGCCTCGGTTCCCTCCGCCCGTCCCTGAGGATCGGAACGGGTCCACCACTGCCGTGGTGACCGTCCTCCTCGTCATCCTCATCGCCGGCGTCGTCATCGGCATCTACCTCCTCATCGTGCAGAATAACTCTGGTAAGCTAGATTTATTGGTTTATAAAAAATTTATTGGTGATAAAAAGCCGGTTAAGGATAAGCTACAAAGCCTAGCTCATAGACGCAAAGTAGCTTGCCTATGTGTTTTTTATAGGATGTACTTCGGAGAGTGTGCTCAGAGGCTACATGAGCTCATTCCGCCTGCCCCTTTTTTCCATCGGACGTCCAGACGCACTGCGGGGTACCACCCTTATCTTGTCGAGATCCCTCGGATACGTACTGAGCGCTATTCTTCATCTTTTATATTGCGCACTGCCAGGGAGTGGAATTCCCTGCCGGCGTCTGTATTTCCGAGTTCATACAACCCAAATATCTTTAAAGTGCGAGTGAATAGGCTTCTTCTGGGTGAGCTTGCTACATCCTCGACCACATCTTTGCCCTAAGCTAGATTGTGGTCAAGAGCGAACCCATTTTTAATAAATAAAAAAAAGCTCTAGTGTAAAAATGTTTCAATAGTCGTAACGGCAATGTACAGTCGGCCAAAAATGTGATCTACCACCCTAAGGTTGAAATTCGTTTGCGTGACATAAAAGCAAAGTTAATTTTCCCTTACAATTATTAACTAACAGTTACTCCATGTGTCATTATACATTATAACTGCATCCTAAAGCCACTGCGCCAATTTTCTAACAGAACATGTTAACAAAACCTCCAGTCCACACACAATCTTCAAACGATACGTCTTCCTCTAGTGAGCGCGAACACAAATGGTTATCCTTTCTTCGCGGTATACATGTTATTGTTTTTTCGCTAACAAAACTGTTAGGCCACGCCCCTAATTGGTTAGTAAACAATATTTGCTTTTAGCCGTTTGCCCCGCGCTCAATAGAGGAAGACGTATCGTTTGAAGATTGTATGTGACAAGCTGTGGACTGGAGGTTTTGATAACATGTTCTGTTAGAAAATTGGCGCTGGGGACCCGGCTTAATACGTCATCATTCCATCTCTTTCTTGGTTACATTGTGAACCTTAGTGATATTTTGGTAACATGGGAAGTTCTGTGAAAACTGATATACCACTTTCTCAGCCGACCGTACGCTAAGTACGCAGGTCATAGACGCAAAGTAGCTTGCCTATGTGTTTTAACAAGATGTACTTCAGGGAGTGTGTTCATGAGCTACACGAGCTCATTCCGCCTGCCTCTTCTATCGGACGTCCAGACTCACCGCTTGGTACCACCCTTACCTTGTCGAGATTTCTCGGATCTGTTCAGAGCACTTCTCTTCATCTTTTATATTGCGCACCGCTAAAAAATGGAATAGGGAATATGCATGTATTTTTTAAATATTTTTATTGAATATCTTGCATCGCAAAATAATCGTTAAAAAATATCTACGATTAAAAGTTATTCGAAGTTTTTTTTTCTATAGTTAAAAGTAGCTAACTGTAACGAGAACTTTAAATGGCCATCATTTTGGCGCGCTTAGTCGACACAGGGTTTTTGTTTAATTTCGTCTTGGAACAACACTTTCCATCTTTAGAACGGTCTAAAAAACGAATATACAATTATTAATTCATTTACTTAAGTTATTTTGTTGTCATGTACTTTGACGTCATTTTACATTCTGACAGCAGCAACGCATTTCGGATAATATTTGAATTTTCCGCAGTTTTTCGGCACTTTTGAAATATTAATTTTTGATTCAAAAATAGATTATAATCAAAAATTTTCAAATAGACATAATTGTGAAGTGCTAAAGATTATTTAAAAAAAATTTGACCCATGTTTGAATTACATGCATATTCCCTATTCTCCGCCTGTGTTTCCGGGCTCATATAACCCAAATCACTTCAAAGTTTGAGTGAATAGGCATCGGCTGGGTAAGCTTGCTACATCCTCGACCACATCTTGCCGCTGAGCTAGATTGTGGAAAAAAAACTAACTTATTATTGTCCGTTTAGATTTTGTGTACGTCTGATGCCTACCAGTCTATTGCTACATATTAACTTCACATTTCTTCAAGCAAACTTTGTTCTGCTTTCCAGAGAACATCCTGCCTCCAGTAGAAACACCGCTGCGGCTTGTCAGCGAGGCGCAGTGGAACTTGGGTAGAAGACCAGTTTTGTCTACCCCTTCACTGCGAGCCTCGCGTATAGTTGTGGTTCAGACAGATACCGAGCAGTGCCACAGCACGCATTCTTGTCAGGAGTTACTGCGGAAAATGCAGGTACGCTTATTCGCATATCCTTTTCTTCTGTTTATCGTGTAAGTGTGTAATGTGGCTTCATTTGACTAAACCTGGTGTCGGACCACAATTTAGCGCAGGGGAGCCCCGAAGCGCCGCGCCGCTGTTTTTTTTTATATTAAATAGCAGTGCATACATAAACTTACCTATATTGATTGGGGTAAATTAACTTTAAAAAAATCACCTCTCTGTAATGTGACGCTTTAGGTATGTAGTGACGATTTTTTGGTTTATTTAAGTGTCGCTAATCGACCAATGAGTTAAGTACATAGGATTTACCTAGCGCCGCCATTTATTAAAAAATGCTATAGCGAATGTTGATTTTGTTTATGATTGTAGCGAATTTTTTATAGGATTAAAAGCTTTCGCCTGAGACTTCGTTCTCGTAGAAATGTAGCCTATGTGGAGAGTGTCTGAGTTAGATCGTTTAACAATATTTATTACTAGCTTCCCGCCTGGGACTTCGTTCCAGTGGGAATTTCAGGAATTAATAGCGATGTTGACTATTTTTTTTATTGTTTATCTTAAAAATGACCTGAATCCAAAACCCAAAACCGAAATAATTTTTGAAAACTATTGAGAAATAAAAAAGTTACAAGCTATTAAATTTTAATAGAGAAGGAAACTGTCAAACAACGAGAAAGTGATGCACTTACAGGCATGTGACGTCACCGCCGTTTGTTTGCGTAGATAAAAACGAGATAGCTAGCTCTCCCCACAAAACGAGATAGCTAGTCCTTACGATAGTATAAATTCCAATAACTTGTTCATATATAAACCAATTTTAATGCTGTTTTCGGATATTAATATATTTCTAGCATTATTTTTTGTTTCACTTACAATAATTCATAAAATCAAACACTGTCAACATCCCTATTATACACATAAACCTTTCTGTTGAGTCACTCCATCCATAAGTCCAAGATTTCAGTAGTTTTCCTTTCATGCTGGACTGGGAGTGAAGGGATAACTTAGAATGTGCCAACTACCTACTCTTCCCAGGTATACAGTAAAAGTCTGTAAGAGAGATGCGAGGGTTTTGCTGTATAATGGGCGAAAGGCTGACGACCACCTCTCACCATTATGCAACTTGTTTCATCTGATAACCCTCACAATTTGTGTTAAACATGGCATCTAGTGGTTCTAGAACCCTGATGCTCTGCCTATCCCCTTAGGGATTATAGGCGTGAGCATATGTGTGCATGTAATTTTTGAGTTTATTGCCTTCAGACTGACAGAAGCGGCGGAGGGGTCTTTGTTTTATAATATGACTAGCTGATGCCCGCAACTTCGTTTGCGTGTTAATTTAGATTTTTACATACAAAAGTTTTTTCCCGCTAACTCCCGTTCCCGTGGGAATTTTGCAATATCCAATGCAACTAAGCTTTAAGTTTACTAAGGTACCTGCATGCCAAATTTCAAGCGTCTAACTTAAGCGGTTTAGATTTTTCATACAAAAGGATTTTCCCGCTAATTCCCGTTCCCGTAGGAATTTCGGGAATTCCTTTCTTAGTGCACCTCTACGGTACCTAAGCAACGTCCCTTCCAAATTTCAAGTGCCTACGTTTAGCCGTTTAGGCTGTGCGTTGATATGTCAGTCAGTCAGTCAGTCAGTTTCTCCTTTTATATATTTAGATTTCTTAAAACTGCTCTTGCTGTCAACTTTAAACCACGTTTATGATTAGGGGCAGAAAAGATGCCCAATAAGTATAAGCTAACAGTTAAACATGATAACAGATGCATTAAACTAAGTACTGAAGAGTACAACAATTGGTGTCATTAACAAATAGGAGATTAGTTTCAGCGGTCACGGTCGCTTTGCGTTTGCAATGTTACACCGCCAACCTAGACCGGTGTTTTACTTCACTTTTATTACAAACACCTTGTCTATTCGTGTGTGAATACATATATTCACAAATGTTTTCCAGAAGAGAGTTAAATTACCCGCCTTAGGGTTAATTGATGGTTTTGCTACCTCCTTTACTGCTGTTGGTTGGAACGTCTGTGAGCTGATGATGTTTAAACTAATTGTAAATACTTAAGGCGACTACAGCACCCGATAAAGGCAGCACGCATAGGAATAGTGCCATCTCCGTCTTTCAACAGGCCTGGGCCGGCAGTGCGAACAGTGTCGATACACGAAGTTTACGGACTATGAAAGCGTGCGTGCGTAAAAACATGTTCGAAAGTTAGAAAAATGAGATTTATGGAAAGGTAACAGCTTAAATCGAAAAATGCGTTATCGAGAGTGTTCAATCACGAACATTTTGATAGCAAATTCAAGTTCCTGTGTGCATTTTACTATCGTTTTTACAGTTTAAAAGATACACAATATTGGTATTTAGAGGTGACTTTGTGAGCTTTTTCTATCGAATCAAAAGTGCTGAATCATGTTTTCAGCAAACTACTTATCTAGTTTATGTCCTGAATAATACCGTAGTATTTTTTTCTTCGATTTAATGCAGTGTGTCATGCTTATCTACGCATCATAAAATCGTAATTTAGGTGCTGTAGTCGCCTTAATAATTAATGTTTTATAGAAAACGATATAATTTTGCTTACATAGTGATAATTTAATTCATTGACAGTAATGGCTGAAAGCCTCTTGTGACTGTTTTAATGCTTTTGCCATGCGAAAAAACATTCTCCTTTAAAGTAATTTGTTTTACCTATATCTGTATCTTTAAAAGAAGTGACTAACTTGCTGGCACGAGCGTTCTATATGTAACGAAGGCGAGTACTAAGAAAGTATTTCCCAAAAATTCCCTCGCACGGTAAACAGGACTTATTATCCATTGACTGTAACTTGTTTACTTAAGAAATTGTTTTATCGTCTTAATTTTGTGCTGAGACGTGCATACGTCACCCTCACCTGCTATCCCACCGCTGATTAACAGACCCTGAAAGGGTTTATTTACTAGATATTGGCAAATTTTATTATTATCAACAATACTTTGTTGCATAGAAAAGTATGTAACACAGAAGAAGAAAATATTTTAATACTTATTACAATATGCTGACATAGGCAAATTACGAATCGTGGACGCCATTTTATCAATAATTGAATTGAATGTTTTTGTACGTAAGTATGTCAATCCTATAATGTACAATAAATATTCTCACAGGGGCACAATACGGTACATACAGTATAGTTAAAATAAATTTTAGGTGCAAAGAAAATTATGTAGGACATGCGTTAATCCAGGCTGTCAGCTACCTGCATACTAAATTTTATAAAAATTTGTCCAGCCGTTTGAGCGTGAAAGAGTAACAAACATCGATACATACAAAATTTCGCGTTTATAATATTAGTAAGGATGTTACGTGTCATTGGAGTGAATAAAGTGTTTATCTATCTATCATTTAATTTCAGAGCAACACTACGGAGCAGATTTTGCCCTATAACTTCCTGTTGTCTTCAAACGGGCTGACGTTTGAAGCGCTCGGATGGCGAAGGCCTTCGCCTTTGTTCCCAGAATACCCCTCTGCGCTAGTTTTAGCTTTTATAGGTAAATACTTTCAATCCTCCCTTATGTTGTTCTTAGCATGGACTAATACCTCAAGAAAACTGACGCCATACAAGAGATCTGAGCTCTCAAATAGTAGCACACACTTTTTTGACTACATCTAGATATCGTTGCATTTTCAGCCTTGTTCACTGCGCGTACGATACAAATCTTGAACACACGGGTGTTAAAGAAGCGCGCAAAGGTTTAAATGTTTTCACTAACAACGCCACCACAGGACAGTTTTAGAACTAAAAATAAAGTCATTAAGCTTTCAGTTAAACTTATTTACTAAGATGGCGTTGGTTTTCTAGGAAGTTGAATGGGCTGGACTATTCATTAAAAAAAAACAACATGCGACATCTATCCTATCATTAAGTAACTATGGAATGAGTTACTACGATGTTTAGTACAGCTGTTGTATTGTAAATCTTCTAGGGGTGTATTAGTTATCTTCATAGTGTTGATAAACAGAGTGACTGAAAATAATGATTCTGTATTGATGTCATTTCGCTAGTTTACTAAATGTTACCGCTGGCTTATAGAATCCTGCGTACCTAGACTGACGTTAATCGATATCCCTTTTCACACAGAGATGGAAAATGAAATAGTAGGAGAGTGATATCGGTTATTTTTGGGCAGATAAACACCAGGATATAAGGTTTTGTTGCTATATGTAAATTACGTGTTTCTCAATTTCTGAGGTGTAAAAACTAAACCATATTGTTTCGTCTCCGTGGGAATTTTCCCGGCAGATTTTGCGAAAAAATGCTTCTTTCATACAAACATTGCCCTGACAGTTACGAACACAACAAAAAAACTAACCAAATAGGTGCAGCTGTTCTGAAGTGATGCGTTTACATTCGGCAATTGTTTTTTTATGTATGTAGATTTTATTTAATGACGAATTATGGATAGCCGTGATAGCCCAGATGGTAATGAGACAGACTTGTAACCGGAAGGTTGCGGGTTCAAATCCTGTTGCGGGTCTGTACCACTAAATTCGTCTTTTCGGATTTATGTATGGATTTTTTATTAATTATCACTTGCTCAGCTGGGAAGGACAACATGCGATGAAACCCGAACGTTCAAGAAAATTCGTTTTCTAATGGCGCACAGTTCAACAACCCGCATTGGACCAGCGTGGTGGACTATGGCCTAAATCCCCTTCGTGTTTCGAAGGGATGCCCGGGACCCTCGGTAGGGACGTACGTGGGCTGATAACATAACATTATTAATTAATTTCCAGGTAATTTCACGAAATCTCCGCCGACACGTGCTCAGTTGGAAGAAGCGAGAGATTTCTTCGCTGAGTCAGTAAGTTTGCAGCACCTCGATCCTTCCTACTCAATCGTGGGTAAGAGATGCAAGGAGACACCAAAGTATCTCTTCAAAACTCTTAGCAAATTACCTCAATGGGACAAGAATTTGTCTGACAGTAATTTTTAGATAATTAGATCAATTATACTAGACTTTTATGCAGAAAAACTTGGACATACTTTAGAGTTGTTTCGTTGCATACATTTAATTTAGACCCTGCACCTTGACAGAAATACCTCGAATAGAAAATAAACATCTGAGGGAATTTCTCTTATACTAATTTCAAATAAAATTTGACAGATCGTTATTCGTGATATGTATATGTAAGTATATAAAATCCTTTAGTTCTTGTTTATATGTACATACGTACAATCACTATTTCGTCAAAATAAATATTGTAGCTTTATACGAAACATGAACTTTATTTTATACCTAATTATGCATTTACGATATACTTAAGTAAAGATTTATTTAAAATTAATAAATAATGTGTACTGCTATAAATAAAATACAGTTGACTATAATTAATAATGATAACGTAAGTTTCTACTCTAAAAAAACGGTATGAAAGGTTTAATCTAATCGCACAATTCTTGCTAAAATGTTTTATTTTAGAAATAAAACATAGTTATACACTGTTATATTATAATAGGATTTAATAAATAGTTACCAAAGCACTATCCAATCGTGACCTAATAAAACGATTTGCAATAATTTTCATTTATCATATAATATTTTTTTTACTGTGTTCAACGAATTTTTGTCAGTAGGTAAGTAAAATGTATATTTGAATTTGTTTGTTGATAAACATTTGTTTTTGATTTAATGTTATGTTTTTTGTGTGCAATAAAGAGTATTGTATTGTATTGTACAATTATAAATGTAACTTATACATATATAAATTATAAATACTTTTATTATGGCGAACTAGACCCAACTGAAAACACGTTTCTGTCCATCTCATATATGTTACGTCAAACGTTAGTGTCAGCTGTAACAAATCCAGTTTCCTCGCAATTTAATTTTGCTTAACCCATTTCTACCCCGGTAGAAGATAATTTTGAAAAAATCGCGAAATAACTGTTCGTTTATTTGTTTCAAATAGATTTTTTACGGTTTCGAGTTAAAATGTCAAAAAAATTGTTTTATCAACAAAAATTTGAACAAATCCTTTCTTAGTGCTTGCCTATGTCATAAAAGACGCATTTTTACCAAATTTCAGCTTTCTAGGCCTTATGGTTTGGGCTGGTCGTTGATGAGTCAGTAAGTCAGGACCTCCAATTTTAATATTAAGATTTAGCCTAAATGTAGCACATTCATATTTCCTAATTCGGCAAAATAGACAGAACTTCTATCTTTACAGTGCAATAAGAAATTCAAAGTTTCTTTCTCATTGTTACTAGTGATAGAAGCCAATGAAAGATCTTATGTATTCGATTGATTTTGACAGATAATGTTGAATTGCTAAAACGGAATATGGTCAAATTCAATCGCAAATGAAAACTATGTCGTCGCGTTTAATATTAAATTTATGTGGCATAGGAACGATCTTACATGGAGTATTGCAGTGCAGCCTGTAGAGAGGCTCGTGGATCGCTGGTCGCAGTCACGTTAACTTGAAGAGGTGGTTGGCAATAAATATTCTAAATGAAAGAAGTTAATGTTTGCAAAGCACGCACTATATTCTTGATTAGAACAGACTTACATATACGCTGATTAAAATATATTAATCGAGACAAAAAGAAACGGATGGCGGCCATGAACAAAGGGAGTTTCAAAAAGAATAGAAAAAGAGCAAGGTGCGAGTGAGAGCTAAGATTGTCTTACCCAACTTTTATCAAAAAGCTATGCAAATGCAATCAGCTCCTTTACTCTTGTAAAGTACCATTTAGAAATGCTGTTGTAATATCTACATGATTGATATCCATATTTAATTCATTGGCAAGATGAAAAAGTATACGCATTGTGGAATGCCTTACTATAGGGGCAAAAGTTTTATCATAATCAACCCCAGGCTCCTGACTAAACCCACGGGCAACTAAACGTACCTTGAATTTATCAAAACAACCTGAAGTGTCTTGTTTGACCTTATACACCCATTTGCACTTAATAATATTCCTATCAAGAGGCCGGTCCACCAATGTCTATACGCCATTTTTAATAAGTGATTGATACTATATATTCATAGCACTTTGCTATGCGAATTTATCAGGACTAGCCAATGCATCTTCATAGGATTGAGGTTCATGAAAAACGTAAGCTTGAGAAAAAAGTGAAAGGTCATAATTATCATTTTTTTTAGGAACAAGTCTCGTAGACCTCATGGGACGCTGCGCGCAAAACTATCTCTATGATTACACTTGTGGGATGTACAACCTGAATCAACAATCCAGTCATTTGAAGAACAGGCTGAGAATGCTGCCACAAAAGCTTCTTCCGATTTATCATGTTCTTGTTTCTTTCTATCGCGCTTAAGTTTGAAGCATTTTGCGTTGATGTGACCCGCTTTTTTATAGTAGTTACAAATCAGTTTCTTCTTTTGACTGACAAAAGCCACCTCGTTCGACACTTGATTATTTGACTTGTTATTCCTTCTGAACTCTTCCTGAAGGAGTCGAGCGCGAACAGTCTCACTGTTAAGGTTTCCTGACAAGTTTGCAGCCTCCAAGCCTGACACTGGAACGTCATAATCTTTGGGTAAACCAGAAGAATCTCGGCAATTTCCTTATCATCAATGACCTTCCCTATGTCTGAAAGCTGGTGTACAATGTTCATTATGCCCTCTATGTACTCATATTTTCGTAGTCATTGTACTCTGCACGATGTAGCTGCCGCAAAAGAAGTACGCGCCTATAGAGGTCTTTATCCTCGAAGGCATCTCTTAACTTGGTCCATGCCTCCTTCGATGTGGCAGCTGGTCGCAGGTGCTGGTAACAGCTAGGCTTGACCGGCCAGGCAAATTCTTGCTAGGTCCTTCGCGACATCAATAGATCCCGTTGTTGTGTTTTCAATGCATTCCCATAAGTTCTCCAACGTCAAAGCCATACGAGCCTGGAATTTCCATGCATGGTAATTCCGCACGCCATCCAATTTTTCTATATTGAACAGAGCAGGAGGCCCAAGCTGCCCGTTCCCGTTGTTTGTCATGATGATGATGTAGTAACCAACCTCGTTCAGTATTTGCTGGTACAAAAACCTGTAGAGAGGCTCGTGGATCGCTGGTCGCAGTCACGTTAACTCGAAGAGGTGGTTGGCAATAAATATTCCAAATGAAAGAAGTTAATGTTTGCAAAGCACGCACTATATTCTTGATTAGAACAGACTTACATATACGCTGATTAAAATAGATTAATTCTGACAAAAAAAAAGGATGGCGACCATGAACAAAAGAGGTTTTAAAAAGAATAGAAAAAGAGCAAGGTGCGAGTGAGAGCTAAGATTGTCTTACCCAACGTTTATCAAAAAGCTATGCAAAGGCAATAAGCCCACATTCAGCCTTGTCCTATAGTTGTAATGTATGGTGTACATCAGATATTTCAACACAGCCGCCTTTGATTGGAATGGTTCGGCCAAATAACAATTAGCTGACCTGGAATTGGTAGACCGCAGAGCTAGGATGTTATTGGTGACAAAAAGTTAGTAAAAAATAATGCAAGCTACTTTGCGTCTACAAGATTCTTCCAGGAATCTCGACACAGGGACCTTTTCGAGATTCCTCAGATTCGTACTGAGCGCTTCTCTTCTTCTCTCTTTAAACTTCCAGTGAGTAGGCATCTTTTAGGTCAACTTGCTACTACAAGCACTCAACCCTATATAGAGACGTAATACAAGGCGACCCGAACCTGCCAACCCGTCAGTGGCTAGTCACTGATATATAACGCACGCCCTAGCGATCGTGTTCGGAATCTCTTCGAAATACTTCGCACCTAGTTGACAAAATGTTGACAAAATCGTTTTCTTTCAAATTCGCATGTATTACGTCTATATAGGGTTGAGTGCTCGTAGACTTGCTACAACCTTGACCATATCTTCGCCCCTGTGCTTGATTCTGGTCAAGAGTGAACCCATCTTCTAAATATATAAAAGAAGAAACTGACTGGTGTCTGTCTGTCTATCAACGCACAACCCAAATCGCTGGGTCTAGAGATTCCAAATTTTGCACGTGGGCTTCTTATGAGGTCTAGGGGAGCACTAAGAAAGGATTTTTTGAAACTCAGGGTGAGTTTGGATTTTTTGAAACAAAGGGGGTGAAACGGGGTTTCGAAGTTTGTATGGAGAATACACATTTTTTGAACATTTTGTCTCAAAACTTCGTGAGCATATAAACCTTGAAGCAAATAAACGGACACGTGTTACTCGATTTTTCGAAAATCAAAGATTTTCTTTGCGCGAGCGAAGCCGCGAGAAAAGGCTAGTTCTATATAAAACATCTCATGGCGATAGGAACAGTTAGAAGTTATGAGCATCCATTAATTACCTCCGTTGTATACTTAGTAATTCTACCTACAAACACATGTACGCTCACGTAAGTACTCGTAATTTTAATTATTATAAGCAATTGTGATATGATATCATTCGTATTGGCTTTTTTGTAGGGCCTCTTGATATTTTGAACTGTGACTAGGGCCAGTGTTCACCAAATATTTAACCAACGATTAGCAGCTAACCAGGGATTTGACAATGTCATTTTCATACATTTTTTTTGACATTTTGTCTGATTAGCTTCTAACTGCGGTTTAACCGTTGGTTATATTTTTGGTGAACACGGGCCTAGGTTTGATAGGCATCTTGCTCAAATTAGTTTTTTTTCTTTCAGTGATTGACACAAAGGTCGATTAGACAATTAGTACTTTAAGTTCGGCTATTTCTCTAATGCCCTGTACCACGACACGACATTGACAACGATAATGTGTCGATAACATCGGTTTGCAATAGAACACTGAATAAGAATCATGGCTTTAAAAATAATCACAAGTCAGCGGGTTTCAGGTTACTGGAATCACTTCACATAAATTACTAATACCTACCATAAAGAACCTCCCTTCTTAATAATAGGTCTTTACCTATGAAATTGCCGATTTTTTCTCAAGCTTTATTTTATTCATAATTTATTTGATTGAACAGCTATTACTAAAATTGTTTTTTTATTTAAAACCTTGGCCACATAACGGAGATATTGAGTCAAATTAATACATATTTACTTTAGATTTATTTGCTGAAAAAGAAGCTCAAACATAGCTCGTTTCATCCGTTGCCCGTTCCATTGCTTATTTTTGCTGTACCGTTGTTACAGTTACAACTTTCAATAAAATAAGTATGATGAAAATTAACTTAATGTTGTCCAAACCTTCCCACAAAATTTTGCTAAATTTGGATCTGGCATTCCCGAGAAAAATCCAAAAACGTTAGTATGGAAAATTCAGTTTTCCAAAAATATTGTATGAAAAATTGCAATTTCATAGGAATATAAAGACCTATTATATTCCTCTGTTCCGGACCCCAAACTTGTACAGTTAATAACTATGAGTATCTCTTTTAGTTCAGTCAGTTTTTGAAGCGCTCGTAGCCCGGTGGCTCTCGCTGATCTCAACCGATCAGTGAGGTTCAGCAACGTACACAGAGGCAGGGAACCTGATGGGTGACCAAAGTGGCAATTTATCACGAACGTTTCCGTGCTTCGGAGGGCACGTTAAGCTGTTGGTCCCGGCTGTTGTCGATTGACTACAGTCGTTAAAACCAAGTCAGGGGCCATTGTGCGGTTTGAAAACTCTGACACCAGGGTTAGCCAAGTTTGCCACATACTTGACTATACCTACACGATAAGAAGAAGAAGAAGTTCAGTTTTGAGAATAGCTTTCCAATTTTTTAAATTTACTGATGAAATGTTTTGGATCGCGCCTATTTAAGTGACATGATATGAGTGCCATCACAGATAGTGTATTATTTATTTTCAAACGGTTTAGGAAGTAACTGATTCTATTAGAATTATTAGACGCGCAATTTGGCTTTTAAATGCTATAGATCAGTGTTATTGGCAATAAGGAAAAAATACTTTTATTATTTATTTTTCAAAGAAAAGGCAAGATTCCTTATCATTATAACATGTAATATACTTACGCGCTTTTTGGTTTTAACTGTAAACTTGTGTTGTTTAAACCGTCTGAATAAATGTGACTGTGTGGTTACAAAACGGGCAAGTGCGAATCGGACACGCGCACGAAGGGTTCCGTACCATTACCTATAAAACCGGCCAAGTGCGAGTCGGACTCTATAAAAACCATTATCTCTTATCATTATCTATCAATGTAAAAACGGGGAAAAAATCACGTTGTATGGGAACCCCCTTTAATATATATATATATATATATATATATAATTTATTCTACATTTTAGTATTTGTTGTTATAGCAACAACCAAAATACATCATCTGTGAAAATTTCAACTGTCTAACTATCACGGTTCATGAGATACAGCCTCGGACAGACTTATCTATAAAAACGAGCAAAAAAAATCACGTATTTTGTATGGGAGCCCCCTTAAATATTTATTTTATTCAGGTTTTAGTATTTGTGCCCTACATAGAAATACATCATCTGCGAAAATTTCAACTGTCTAACTATCACGGTTCATGAGATACAGCCTGGTGACAAACGGACGGACAGCGGAGCCTTAGTAATAGGGTCCCGTTTTATCCCTTTGGGTACGGAATCCTAAAAAGGACTTTGAGGGTAGTCGTTAAGAGTGAAAATGTTATGTAATAAGCTATGTTAGTCGCTCTTATTGACTACCCCTCAAAGTGGTCCCTTTTACTAGACACAGTCACAAATAATTAAATAACAAATAAAACAATAAAAAAGCCCCTGTAAATGAGTGAGTCAATCGATGATGTAAGGTGTTTCGAATAAATGTTATTGTAAGAAAATGTATAAAGATTTTATTTTAAATTGTTATTGAGCATTGTAATAATAATAGTTGGTAGGTATATTATAATTTACTATTTGTTTTTAAATATACAAACGGATTCTTGTCGCTATTATCAATCTCAATGAATATTTCTACATCAACAAATTTCAGCTTCGAAGAGCGTCATCTCTGCCACACACTACCTATGAGAGTGACGTTTGTCAGTCATTGTAACAGTGCAACAGAGATAACGCTCTACGAAGCCTAAATTAGCCGAATGTCTCTTTCCTAAGCTCGATGTGTAATATTTAGTAGCCAGCTACTGTAATTATTATACTCACTCATGAAAGGAAATTGATGCTAGTACGTATCCTTTATTAGAGAACGCCCGGGATTTCGTTCCTGAAGGAATTTCTAGCCTTCTTTGCATTGTCAAAGGAAACTCTGTCAATAAATGTCAGTTAAACATGAAACCCTCGAATGTCGTTCAAAAAACAATATTGGATTATCATTGAGATTATAATATAGTCAGAACCCGTTAGTTTAATAAAGTACGTAATTTTCGTGATAAGAAAATATATTTTATGTATACAAGGAGTAAAAGACAGCTTAGCAAAACTGAAAACCTGGACTCAGACAATCACTCTGATTTTCCAGTGGAATTTTTCTCCTGAAAATTTTCAATCTTTTTTCATGTTTGCTTAGATTTTTTTTTAATGGAATACACTCCATTTTGTATTTAAAAATAATCATAAAACAACGTAAAACCAGCAATGTACATCGCACTTCGATAACAGCGTAGCGCGGGCGCATCGCGCGCGTGGTGCGGTTTCACGTACGTTGCGTAGCGCCAAAGTAGGTTAATAATGAAAACTCCTTAACATGACGTTTCCGGGAAAAAAATATTACTTATAACTGATGATAGTTATGGGTAGATTCCACCATTTAAATATTTGGTAAGCTGTCCTTTACACTCTGTACTGTAAATGTTGTTAAAAATCAACAAATAAACACAACACAGTTTATTACTTTATTTTTTATTATCATTATCACAAAGAATTTAGACAGATACACTTAAACAAAACTTACACCAGTAATTTACAGATCCGTAAGTTAAATGTACCTTAAACAGGATCTTACGCCTATTCACATGCAAACTACATCTTTATTTAAATTAATTTCCAATCACAATAATATTTTGCTGGTCGCGTCAGGTTTATTTTTCAATACGAACGGCGTCAACGGTTTCAACCTACTTAATCTAAACGAATCTCTTTTGATACAATGTTAAGATAACCAAAAACTAGGTCTGTACGTTTAGATTTTTTTGATAAGTATTTTAGTGAACAAAAAGATATTTGAAAGTAGTCAGCATTTTCAACCGACTTCAAAAAAAGAGGAGTTTCTCAATTCGACTGTTTTTTTTATTTTTTTTTTGTATGTTTATTACGCGATAACTCCGCCAACTGTCGACCGATTTTAAAAATTATTCTTGTTCGAAAGAGTATACTCTTGCAGTGGTCCCATATACATTTTAAGGAAAATGATTTAGCGCTTTTAAAAATATAAACAAAAACAAAAAAATACTTTACCAGAACATCATCTAAATAAACGAATGACATTATCGTTTGTAGTTATCTGCTAATAGGCATTGTAGTCCGCGAAAAATTAGAAAACTGAGAAAATAAATTATGTAGTTTCAAAAGTTGCAGAATTACGAGTATGTAGGGGTAGCTCCCCAGAATGTCATGAAGTCCTCTCGATTAAAGGTGCGGGGGTATTTTTTTTTCAAATTTTTGCTCATAGCTTGAATTTAGTAGGCAGATAGATTGCAGTTAGAAGACTTCTTCAGAGGACTTACCCCTACACAATCTTTGTGCGAACTATTGCTGGGATTTAAGTCAGTGACTCATACGTTTTTAACGTGGAAAATTATTCTTCAAAAAAATTCCCACCTCTGAAGTAACTGTAGAAAACCAAGGATAATTCTGGAAAAGCAAAACGTTTATGGGACCAGTTTATACGCTTACGAATCTATAGAGACTAAAAACGTACGATTTCATCAAGTTTTTGGGGTAGGAAACCGTTGAAGCTCATACGCACAATTTTGGAAATAAAACTCGATATTTCTACAACTGCAGATCTAGCACAATGTAAAAACAGTATCGGAATAACAACGCCAAAGGGTGAGCAAGCAATTTGCGCCATCGCGCAATCAAAGTTTTACTGTCATCGGAGTGGCGTGACGCGCTAGTTTGTCGCGAACCATGCTAGCTATGCTGATTTTTTAATAGTTATTATATTACACATTATAGTCCTGAAATAGATCAAGAATGTACTTAGTAACTACCTCATCTTTGTCTTAAACTCGTCATTTAAATTTCCGAGCGCGGCACATTTTGCCTCACATTAAATTAATTTCATTCTATTCCAAACCATCGGTCCTATCGTTGCTAATCGAAGCCCCCCGATTGCGGTAAGTTTGAAGGTATTTGCCAAAGCTAAACCGTTCACGTTTCCATGGTATTCAATGGATGAATACAAAAGAAACGTGATCGTTTTAGCTTTAGTCAACACCTTCAAACTTACCGCAATCGGGGGTGTTGTTTGACACCTTATTTCACATATAAAACTATTCATAGTAACTGCAGTTATAAGTTCTACATTCAACGTTTTTTGTTAACTTGTGTGCCTTTTGGCAAAAAAAGTAAACCCACAAAACAGCTAGGACGCTTGCTTTGGAGTAGAATTAACAAAGTCAGACATACTTACATCTACTTGTAATCCTAACGAGGTGAGTAGGTTATTTAATCTATCTCCAGTTTCCTAAAGCTACCTTGCACCGATTGCAAGTCACCACTGGCGTTGTTCCTTCTCGAAGAGGTGATTCCCCTGGTGCTAAGGAGTTCCATGTCGTCGAGACCGAGGACTTTCTTCCTCTGGTCGCTGAGTAGTTTGCGCGTGTATTCGACCATGTCTTCCAGGGGTATCTGTCCTCCATAGACCGTGGGGAGGCAGGCTGGGTCTATGTGCTTGTGTAGTTGTTTTAAGCCTGTGTGGATCTGTGGATAGACATCACGTTTTATATGGAGTGACCTACTATAATATTATAGATTACATCAATGACAAAGAGGCCTGGACATAGGGTATTGACTCAATTTCAGAACAGCTTTAATTTTAATACTAGGTGCCTATATTAATATTATGTTGTCTTTTATTTATTATTGTATTTTTTCTCTTTTTTATTGACTTCAAAAAGTCTTTTATTGTAAAACCTACTTTGAATAAATGATTCGATTTGACTTCATATTAGCTAGCAAAACGGGGCGATCATTCTCATCTAAGTGAACAAATTTTCCCATGGAACCTTCATGGAACCCATATAAAATTCTCAAAATAAAAATGTTTTGACTTTCCACACAAAGTGCCACCAGCAGATCTTACTTTATAGGTCAATTGAATAAAACCAACGAAAAATTCAAATGGGATTTAAATCCTACAAGAGATTTTATTGTTTTAATACCTTCATTTGTTGCCAAATAAGACTATCTTAAGTTTTCCCCCTCGGCGGAGGTGTGCATAAGTGGGGTGGTAAAATGTACCCAAAAAGGGATATTTTTGCGATTTTTCGGTTATATCTCGTAAAGGACTTACAATATCGAAAACTGTCCTTCATGAAAGTTGGAGGGCATTTAATCTTATGTAGGATAAGACCAGATTCATATTTTTTGGACTACCCGTTCTCATGATTTACCTCATCAAAGTTGGATAAAGGTTCAAGCAGGCTAAGTGAACAAGAGTGGCCCCCTAGCGACGGATTTGGTCATTCTTTCAGGTGGTATACTGGCAGGCCCTAATAACACTCTATGCTTAATATCAGTCCTCGATCTTCTTTTGTTTACAAGTTATTAAGGATAATGTCGAAAAATTAGGGTATCACAAAGTGTCATATTTTCTAAACTGTTCAAGTTAGATTTATCAGACCAAATCATGTTTAATAATAATAAAATAGATTACAAAATGTATATTTTTAACTTGCATCCTATCCTTAAACTTCATTATAAAAAAAACGATTTTCCAAACTGCAGTGCGAGCCCTTTTATATAGAATAACTCGAGTCGTTTAAGTCTTTTAAAATCAGCGCGTCGGTTAGGTTTTAGTCTTTTAATAAAACGACTAAGTCTTATTATTAAAAACCTTCAGTCTTAATTTTAGAGTCGAGTCCTGTAGGATGGAGGCGAGTCTTTTTAATAAGCCTTAAAATACTAAGTCTTTTTCACCTTTAGTCCTATGTCAAAATGTCAACATCGACAACGCGATTTTTTTAATAAGTATTTATTTTATTTAATAAGGCATTTATTTAAGTAATCTGCACGACACATTCCATAAGTAGCTACTTTTTTTTGCACAAATTTACGACAAAGTGGCACTACAAAGATTATACCTTTAAATCTCTCGCGATTCCAAGTCCACAACATGAAGGTTATTGGTATTACTTCAGCTTATTATAATCTCAAGGAACCGTCGAGATTATGCATAAAAAAAAGATTACAATAGAAAATTCTTTAAGTAACACAGCTTTTTGTCAAAAATCGCCATTTAGCAAAAAACATACAAAAATGCGATTATCTCAAAAACTAATAACTATCGGCTAGGGAAGGAATTAAAAAAATGTCGCAAATAACCTCTACTTTAACCCCTTGAAGGGAATGTATCGAATTTCCGGTAACCCTGTATACGATCGATGGTCGGCCGATGATTGTCACCTGTACCTGTCATCTGTACAGGCGCAAGACTGACTGTCATTGGACACCTCGAAATTTCAATAGTAGATAGTACACAGTAGAGCCCCAGGTGCCCAGTACCCTATTTACTATAAACTCACGTGTAATCGCTGTGCCATTTTTGGAGTGACCTTGCTGAGTGCAAAGTCAATGATATATTTGAGGGCGGACGGAGCATTAACCACGTGGAATTCCTTATGGCGCATCGGCATTGATTGCTGAAACAAAAACAGTCCATAATAACTATTAAATAATAAATCCCCTCCATGAGTTCCCCCCGTAGCGTAGGATCGTACAAAAATATATAATCAAGTATCAATTTCTTCAAGGCACCCTTTATAGAGACTCGAGAATGTATTTTAATAGCATTTTACAATCAAAATTAATAAATGAGCACCAAAAACAGTATACATATGTTCATTAATCAAGACTTTTCTTTAAAATATTGTGGTATGCAGACCTTCGTGGAGGATCTGGCATAACGCAACTCCTTTCTCATCTGGTCATTTCGAAGAAGATTATTATTCGATGTCAGCATTCGAAATGATTGAAGATCTGGTCTTCCGCCATTCATCGTAGAGAGCTCGCGGAATAGGTTCTTGTATGCGATCATAGGCGTGCAAATAGCACTTTTCCAAGCGTTTCAATAGAAGTGTTTTGTAAGAGATTAAGTAATTCAAATGTAATATATTGAAAATTGGATGGAAGTGTTCGTGTATCATTAAAATTATACACCTCGCAGAAGAGCTACATGTTTTATTCCTTGCCCCCGGAACAGGTGCTATAATATTTTAATAGAAAAGTCGTTTGGTGGCTCCGTTTTATGCTACAAAAAAGAACCTATCGCTGCCAAAAAACTAGTTTTATCTCAAAGCCTCAAAATGTTCGCAATCAAAAATGTTTTTCGAAATGACCACTATTTTGAAATTTAATCCTAACACAGCGTAACGTTGTGTTACTACGTTGAGAAACGATTTCGTTACTCATCAAAATACTACGAGTAAGTAATTGTTTTTACGCAAATTACTAAAATTTCAACGCCAGGTTAGTGCTCGATTCTTTCGCTTTAAAGACTTTGTTTTTTCATGATACAACACATCCCGGCCCGAAATAAAAGACAAAAGTTAACGTTTTACACAAAATAAATGTTTGTTCAAATAGGGAATCGACACCGGGAACGTCAGACGCAGTGTCGTTAATGACGTATATACATAAGATTTAAAAATTATTGTTTTCTAACTTTGCAAATAAATTGGGTCCTTGGCATTATAAAAACAAGGTAACAGTCAGCAGTGATTTGTATCTAAGTCAAAAACACAGCAAGATTTTTAAACTTCCGGTGTCTAATAAAAAAATATATAAATTTTTCAGCCAATTGAATACTTCATTAGCATTTTTTCCTAGATGGTGGGTGATAGTGTGTGATGTGTATGTGTGTAACTAGTCAGTCTGTAGACAAGACCACTCAGGTTACTTCAGGGCGATGCCCGGAGATCTCACAAAAAAAACCTGTTTACGATCTAAAATATATTAATGTTCCTCTATGCTCAACTGATTTTTAAAAAGTTTAAAAACTACCGCTGTCTTTCCTTTTCATTATAACCACAGAACACTTAAAAGTACAGTTATATTATAACGTCATTTATTTATTCTCGAATGTAACTTGGGGTAAACTTTCATTTGCTTAGCGTCATATCAATTTAATAAGTAAATTGTTTCAATTTTTAAGAAACACAAATATTCTTACAGACATTGTAAGCTTAAGTAAAGTTGTAGTTGGCCTGAATACGAATTGTAAAATCCACATAACGTATTAATTAGTCTACTTATATTAATTATTTTGTCTCTGCACTACTCTCGATTTCGTAAAGTTGTCCCTAAAACAAGGGTTGCCTGGAAGAGATTGCGTTTAGCAATAAGGCCGCCTTTGCGCACTCTTGTACTTAAGTGAAACTTTTTTGTGCTTGTGTGCAATAAAGAGATCTATCCATCTATTTCTCATGCATGTATTTTATTTTTAAACTTTAGGACATTTTAGTCTTCTAAATATTATTTGAATCAATTCTTTTGGCTCGTGGTGTGTAGCAAAATGTAAAGTTAAATGAAAATATATTTTTTTGATGTTTAGCCTATACTGGGGCAAAATCCTTCTTAATTTTTTTTCCACTCATTCCTGTTTTCTATGATGTTCCACCAGTGTTGGTGATCATCTTGCCGTAGGTTTCTTGGCTAAACTTGAGGCATCCACTAAGTCCTCGTCTATCGATCCTTGTGGATTCGGTGAATGTGTATGGCCCGCCCAATTGTTGATTGTACACCCGCTTTTTACTCTACATCAACTGTTCTTGATTTTGAACGCAGTGTTTAATAATTTTTTAAATCATATTTTTCCACTGGCGTTGCTAATGTAGAAGAAAAAACCGCCAGACTAAAGTGGAACTGGGCCGTGCATGTATGCCGGATGCACACAGACGGATGGGCACAAGTCGTTACGCATTGGGTGCCTCAGGATGGGCGAAGACGCCGAGGCAGACCCCGAAAACGATGGCGTGACGATCTGGATGCCTATATTAAGAATTGGTCGCGGAGTTAGCACCAGGACCGCGATAAATGGAGTAAAGGCCTTTTTCCAGCAGTAGGATCTGAGAGGTTAGTAAAAAAAATGTTTTCCATACCTCTCCCCACTTCATAAGGCGGGCGAAGTCTGTGGGGTTCCAAGTGGTGACGTGGGATGCTGAGGCGCCGCTGCCGTCTCCGACGTGTATGAACCCGCACACCTGGTTCGCCTGGTCCTCCAACAGGGTCTCGTAGACCAGAGTGTGCGCGCGGCACATGTCCCAGCAGTTGAACTTTAGGGGGTTGAATTTACCTGCACCATGCGAAATGTCTCTCAAAATATTTAAGAAAATTCACCTTAGTTAAATACAGGTAACACAAATACATTAAGATGTAAAAAGTTGCTGCGCCCTCAGCCAGCAGGCCGAGTACGATAGTGACAGCGCCGCGACAACACCGCGGTCCTATGTCAAAATGTCAAAATTGACAACGCCATAGGGCGAGCAAGCCTTTGCGCGGGACTCTTGCGCAATCAAAGTGAAGTTTCAGCGTGAGCCGAGCGCGAGTTTGTCGTTATCGTGCTAAAGCTGCAGCCTGTGTTTTAGTCAACACGTGAAGTGGCTGCTTGCTAACATTCAAATTTAACTTGATAGAAATTGGTAGCAAAGTAGTTAACGAAAAACTGCAGTATTAATAATTTTTGTAATTAAAGTTGCGCTAAACTTAAAAGTACCCACTTTTTAATACTGGAGGAATATTACCTACTTCAATCACTGTACACCATGTTGGGCGGTCCGCCATATTGGATTTAGAATGACGGTACGTAGCTAACCATGCATTTTCATCCAATTATCACACGGTATACTAAATTTCAGTTCAACCAGTAAAGAGCAACTGGATTAAAATTTAGTTGTAAGATTTGGCCCGAACATACCTACAATGCAAGTCAATAAAAAACTTGTGAAATAAAGATAACGAGCAATAAAAATTGCTAAAGAGCTAGAATCAATCAAATCGTGTCCGAAGTTAATAAGACAAATTAAGCTCATTGTTCATTTCTAAGAAACGTTATTAAAATTTGTATGCTTCCGATTTATCCTTATAATTATAGCTTAATAATTAATACCCATTTTAAAGCAAAACTTTGCATTTTTTCAAATTGTTTAACGTTTCAGTTTTTATCATTAAAATAAAACTGTAGTTATTGAACATACTTATTATACGACGGTGTCGTCAACATAAATTAATATTTTCGAAATGTTGTGCTCATACGATTTCTTAAAAACTACTTTGCAAACGTGTGCTAGTTTCTATCAATTGCGTACCTCTACTGTACTGAGCATAATGTAATAAAACTATTTATTTTTTACTGACAGCATATCACGCACCGTTTTAATTCCCATACACAGCTTGTGAAATGCAAAGCTATCGCATTATGGTCTAGCAATTATCTGTTACTAAATTTGACAGGCATCCAAATTAGCTAACTTACACAGGAAAAGGGTAAAGCACTTAATATAAACTTACCCATGTTGTAGATGATGACTCTGCGGCCATGGGTGTCGCGTGCCGGCGAAACCGCGATGTACCTTGAAATTAGAAAATCGTTGTGTAATTCCGTGTATTTGGAATGATATCATTGTCAACTTGAGTTACATAAGCACCAATCTGTAAGAGATCCGCAGAGTTCAAGTATGGTTCAAGGCTCCCAGAAGACTCGTGGGAACTTTCACATTGGACAAAAATCTGCTGCGTTGCGTCATTATGTTATAACTTTTAATGTGTGTTAGTAGGTCGAAAAAGGCGCCCTGGGCTAGTTTTTTCGCAAGTGAGCGCGATTTTTGAGATGTTAATATATTTCAAAAACATAGTGGAAATCATCTGACACTATAAAAATATTACTAAGATTACTATAATCTAATAACATAAAGAGGAAAATTTGCATTGAATAGGCTACGAAACTAATGGACCGATTTGAAAAATTATTTCACCATTAGAATGCTACATTATCCCTGAGTAACAGAGGCTATATATTTTTTCCGAATTCCCACGGGAACGAAGTCCCGGGCGGAACGCTAGTAATATATAAGTAGATCTTGGGTTTTTAATGTAAATTGGTTTCCAATTGTCACTGCAGACAACCTCACAGTTGAAATTTATCAAAAAGCATGCAAAGTTAGATACAGATACATGATAAGAATGATAGATGTAACTATGAGTCAGATAATATTATAAAATATCTCTTCTTAATTGGATGAATACTGGAGGATGTTATCTAATGTGCGAAGGTGAATCTAGACGTCAGGTTTTAGCTTACAAGAAGATTGGTCGATTATGAATAATTACCCATTACGAAGGATTTCCTCCAATTTGGGATCCTCGCAGTCGAGACCAGTGAAATATTCCAAATAATATTTCTTCAAGCTCAAGTATTTCAGTAGGGTTTGTTGGGCCATCGGTATGCTAAATTTTTTCTGACGAAGAAATCGCAGTAAGAAGGTGTCATCTGAAACAAAAATTTTTAATGTAGCTTGTAACACTTTTTATCTCTATTTATGTCTATGTTGCCTAACTTTATTATAAACTAGCTTGTGTGGACTACAGGTCATATCGTGCCCAACTGTGGGATAAAATGTAGCCTATGTCCTTTCCCAGGCTCTAATCTATCTCTGTACCAAATTTCATCTAAATCAGTTCTGTAGTTTAGGCGTGAAAGACAGACAGACAGACAGAGTTACTTTCGCATTTATAATATTAAGTAAGGATAAGGATTACATTGCAAATGATTAAGAATTTCGATATAATCTAAAATGAAACGCGCTCTTCTAGACGGACGTACTAAGCATACAACGAGTAATTTCTTTACAGACCGATATTTAATCATGTCTTATTGTAGTCCGTTTCACAGTTAAAAGAAAAACAAATTAACAGTTACCTTACCTATTTTTATTAAACGAGTGTTTCAAAATTTTGTTGGCATTCAAAATAGGCATTTACGAGTAAGTACATTACGAGAGCATTGTATTCAGATAATCCAACATTAGTTTGTTGCGACTGTGATAGATCTGCGAACCGAAACTGTTGCTATCGCATTGCTCTACATTAGGCCACTTAATCGAAAACATTATGCATCACATTTTTTTTATTAATACATGTATTAGTTATTGCATTCGTGATTGACTGATTAGGTGTCAGCAGGCCGAGCACGATAGTGACAGCGCCGCGACAACACCGCGGTCATATGTCAAAATGTCAACATTGACAACGCCATAGGGCGAGCAAGCTTTTGCGCGGGACCCTCGCGTAATCAAAGTGAATTTTCAGCGTGAGCCGAACGCGAGTTTGTCGCTACCATGCTAGAGCTGCTGAAGTTGAAGTTTGTCGCTACCATCATTTAAAAATATGATATTCTAGATAAGACATAAATACGATATTTGTTTGTAAAGAAAGTTGACTATCGATTAGTAATACAATCTCCACCGCCATGGGGTTGCATCCCCAAACTGTCACTGGCCGTTTCGCGGCGAGTTGCTGGCGTTGCTGCCATCGAACGATGACACCAAACACGTGTGAATTAGGGTGAAAGGTCATAACATCTTGGTGCTCCTAAGTCGTCACCCACACCTGCTAGCTGATCAACGGTCGAGGCTGTGACCTTGATATTGACGACTTTGCCATTTTCTATTATATACTCATTTAAACAGGTACTCTGACATTGGCAAAATCACAAAAATCGTAATACGCCGTTTTGTAAAAAAAATTAACAAAAATTAATATTGATTAGAAAACCACAATAAATGTACAGAGGGCCGAACATCAGGTTATCACACGCGTGCACTCTTTGCTGTTGCAATAGGAGCGGTTTTGCAAAGAAAATGGAGTAATCTAATGCGCTGGCCTTTGTACCTGACCAAATTATTTGTAACGTAAGTTATGTAAATCAGCGCTGATCTTTTTCGAATGCTAGACCTGAAGTACGTACCTGTGCGCACATTCCTGATGTCGTTGTTCTGTTGGATCCACTCCCGCATGAGATGCAGGGTCTGCTCCCTGGTGGCCGGGGTCTCCCGCAGCTCGGCAGCAGCGATCTCCGCAATGTTAAGCCTGGGGCGCTCCTTTTCTTTCTCGCATTTGTCCGTCACCGCCCCAAAACTTGTCGTAACCGTCATCAGAAGGCTCGCCGTCGACATTGTTTATGCTGAAACAACACGTTCTTTCAATGTAATGCTTACAAAAAATGGCAGCAAGAAGTCGCCAACGTATATGAAAGTATCATTTAAATTTAGTTCTCTAAAGTCAGTTGAAGGTAAGTTTTTATTTTCAAAACACCTAAACAATTTTATTTAATGTCACATACTCAAAGGCTCACACTAAGGTACACAACATACAGACCATCCAGACCCAAGGCCAAAAATATGTTTTTACTTAAGTATTTTTCCCGTGATAAATTAGAATTCAGAATTGTCGATTTAGAGGCCAGCGTTGTTAGTTGCTAGCCACTGAACTAATTAATTACGTTTACTTTAAATAAATTGAACGATCCAATCATAAAAAATAATGTTCTAATCATTTCGCTGCTATTTAGACATCAAAAGTTTCTCCATATTAAAAGAAATTGAAGAGTTCGAGCAACAGGCAGATTCGTTTTAAATTAATCTCTAGGTGATAAACTGTTAAAAATAAGATCTTTACTTTGGTAAAAAAACAACCCGTGCGAAAACATTGCTTTTACAGTATTACGACCTGTGTGTGTAATCGACTTGCTTAGTCGTCATTAATAAGGAAGTCTAACTCGCAAGGAATTGTATTGTAAATAAGGATGTACATAACACGAGATGTAAGGACGAACTCTATTTAATTTTTCCATGCACACAGCATTAACGTATTGTATGAATGTGTTAGAGACATTCGTTTGCAACTAACTATGCTCTAGGACTACGTATTCATTAAAGTCATCTAATCAGAATCAAACTCTCGCCACGTTAATAAACTTGATGTATGAAGGCCTGTAATTATAAATCATTCAGTGCAAAGGAAAGAGACGAAACAAATGGTATCAAGTTCAAATACGTAAACAAGGTAGAGGTCTGTGTGTGTTGCAGACGCTTATGTAATTCTGTCGGATCGTTTACGTATCTGCATCTAAGTGAAATACTGGGTATGTAACTGCTCATACATTGAGCAATGTCGCTACGGAAGGTTGGCTAGAGTAGTATAGGTACCTCTAAATTGGTACTCTCCATATATTGCCAAAAAAACAATGTAACAAGTTGTTACCACAGAGAAAACGTGTTAGCCTAAGGATATTGCTTAATTATATGCAGTTACAGGCAAGTGCTACGGCCGTGATCGCATACTTATTGGTTGACTTTTTGCATTAAAAGTAGCAAAAACCTATTCAATAATAATTAGTCAATAGCCAACCTACGATTTGTCCATTATGAATGAGTTACAAATCCACATAATTTACTCATCGTACAAGTTGATTGCCTAAAGCAGTGTTACGTACAGGTTGCAAACACAAATCAAATATTTTTGACGGAGTGACAGCATGTGTATTCATAGTATATTTAACTAAGTAGTTTCTGTGCATAGATAAGTAGTAATGCTTGCTCAAGACAAGACTGAGTTAAAAGTTAAAAAGGAAACGTAGATCATTTATTATGGTTTATTAAATGCCTACGACAAGACCAAAGTCCTACATTATACTACACACTAAGTAGGTACATTATATTTTATATAAAGGCTATTTCACTTAAAGCGTTATTCATCGTGGCTTAAGGACTATTCGTACGACTTCTAATGTTTTCTGTAATACTTTTTGGTATAAAATTTGCGACTACACCAATAACGTCAAGGGTGGCTTCGGTCCAGGTATTGGGGTCTCCGAAGGCACCAGGTTGCATAGCAAGCGTGGCGAACCCAGACAATACTTCAGGACTGCAGTTTTCTAATTTGCCGACCATCAATGCAGTCTCTCTATAAGCCGACGGGTGTATTCTTTCTATCTCACTCTTGTTAAAAGCACATAATATTTGTCTCAAAGCGGTCAAGTCGTAATATGTGTAGTCCTCAGGTTCTTTTCCTCCGAAATCTTCTTTGACCCGGTCAGCGATGACGGCAAGGCGTTCTCTATCCAAATCATAATTCAGTCCAAAATTTTGTATTACATCAATATCGCTCAAAGTTATGTTAGAATATTCATCAGGTTTGATAGCCGGTGTGACCCAGTGAAGCAGTATCAAAACATTGTCGGGGATGTTAGGGATGCCCTCATGAAACGTAATTAGTGTCTTCCATATGTAATCTGCTTCGTTGTCTTCGAGGCGCTCCCTGCTTAGGTGCGCTAGGCACTGAACGATATCCTTTGGTGGTACGGTCTGTAGATCTTGTAGAGAAAGTTTTTTAGCTGCTGGCATTTCTAGAATTTCATCACAGGTAAGACCGTAAACTGCAGCAATCTTGCAGATTATCATCACGGCTTTATGACGCATTGCAAAATCAAACTATTTTTTCGTAATGAAATGGAGTTCGTGCCGTGTCAGCGGCACTAAGTTTCGAGGCGGAATGCCTCATTTCATTATAGTTACATTACAGCACCATGCCTGAGCTTATATTAGATTTATGTTTCAATTTCTTATTTAGGCGGGCTGGCCATGGATTGGAAGTGATGCCGTGGATAGGGCATTTTGTAATAATGACCTAGAAGACTCTATGTTAACGTTTAAAGTCAAGTTACTGATTGCTATGTCATCTTGTCCCATTCAGATGATAAAATGCGAACAAACGATAATCAAAATGATCATACCCTAACAAGGTGGGAAATTTTAATTGCCTAACTTCCAGTCAATTATAAGACTTGATTTTAATGAGCTTTAAAGGTCGAGTACTTAACCCGGAATCGTGTCTATCACATAAATCAATATTGATTTTTTCAAAAGCTTGTGGCATAACTTTGCGCAGAACAAACAATCTTATTGACTTTACCAGTCTATGTGTATACTCTATTACATGAACATATCAAATTTTGTGATGTATGTTTATTATTTAGGTACCAAAAATATTTATAACCACACAATTTATTGGGTACAAAACAATATTCAAAAAGGATTAATTATTGTATGTCCAACGCTTTTACAAGTTTAAAAATTGAAAAAATTAATTTATGTGAGACAAGCATGAGTTAGTTCATCCGTGATCATGGTGCTTGCAGCAGCGCCGAAATATCGGATACTCGTGTAAAACGTGGTAAGAACCCGTCATAATAGTTTTAAAACTAGACAGAAACTTGACCTTTGGCAGGAGATAAACATCTTTACCACTAAAAATAAGACTGAAACTTAGACCATGTCCAAAACCGGCTTAGGTCATTTTTATAGTTTGAACACTTCTTATATAACTTTTGTGGTGTTTTAATTTTTTGTGGTAAAGCAGATAATTTTAACAATGGATCATTCCAGTTTTTGTAGTCTAACAGGTTTTACTCTGTGCTATGTGAAACAAGTTGATATTCAGCTTGTCTTGAAAGTGTAGTCTCATTCAAAATATGAATGCAAAATTTACTAACACACTACATAAATATAATGATACCGAAAAACAAAAAAATACGTTTCGGGGAAAACATTATATTACGGTATACAAAATTATTTATGCGTAAAATTAAAATGTTTACCTAGTGTGTTTATTATTTGTTTTGATCCAACATCTTACTGGTTTTTCCTGTTGGTTACCGAAGACTTCTACCTTCAGCAATTGTTGTTTTTAAGGTTCCGTACCCAAAGAGTAAAAACGAGACCCTATTACTAAGTTCGTTCATCTGTCACCAGGCTGTATCTCATGAACCGTGATAGTTAGACAGATACAATTTTCACAGATGATGTTTTTCTGTTGCCGCTATAACAACAAATACTAAAAAGACAGAATAAAATAAATATTTAAGTGGGCTCTCATACAAAAAACGTGATTTTTTGCTGGTTTTTACAGATAATGGTCACCAGGCTGTATCTCATGAACCGTGATAGTTAGACAGTTGAAATGTTCACAGATGATGTATTTCTATTGCCACTATAACAACAAATACTAAAAAACAGAATAACATAAATATTTAAGAGGGCTCCCATACAACAGACATGATTTTTTTGCTTGTTTTTATACATAATGGTACGGAACCCTTCGTGCGCGACGACGACACGTACTTGGCCAGTTTTTGGATGTATGAGATATAACTCATCCATTACTTTCGTTCTTCTTTTTCTTACTTTTGTTTATTATAAATTTCACCTTAACTACCGCAACAAAATAAAGGATATTTACTTAAACAAAATTGCCCTGGTCTAGAGACAGTAACCTACTATAATCTTGTGAAAGACTTTACTTAAGACTTCTGGAAAGGTATTTGCTTAGAAATTAGAATAGGTGTCCCATACAAAAAAAAATATATCAAACTGATAGAAGATACTACAGACTATTGATATTAAGGCACATACCCACCGCTGCGTGGATTAGATCAAAATTTAATTTGAGCCTTAATGTCATATACACTGAGTAGATAATCACCTGACGTTTGTCGTATTCGTGCGTAGCGTGTTCCTGGGTTGTCACGTAGGTTGACAGTGAGTATGACGTTAAGGCACAAATTAGATTTTGATCTAGGTAATCCGCGCAGCTAAAATGCACCGCGTGCCCGTGCACAGCATGCGCAGCGGTGGGTCTGTGCCTTTACCCTGAGCTGTCAATATAAAATGTCAAAATCCGATGTTTAACAGATGTTTTTCAGTATGATAATCTTACTAAAAAAATATTGTCTGTTAAATTTAAGGAAATTGTGCTGAATTTTCGTCCAAATATAAACTAATGATTGCTGATTTTATATGTTTTTGTAAATTTGGTAATTGATAACACAAAGGATAACAAAAATATAATAGGAAGTTTACAAAGGCGGATTTATACCACGCGTCTATTTTCCCTAAAGGTATCAAATATAACTATTTATACTTTTTCAATACCAGGAAATGGTAGGTGTACTTACTTTCAATAGTATTGCCCTGTTATTATAATAAAATAAAGTTTCCGCGTTGTGCCGGGCCTTGTTCACTATAGGTCAAGGTTTCGATACTTTCTACGAAATGGTAAGTTCTCAAGTGAATGTTCTCGAGGTACAGTTTCCTTGCGTGCAGCAGGCCAGAATTCCCAGTACTTAGCTGTCGTTATTGCATTGTTCGTATTTATCCATGATTCAATAACAACAATAATAGCAAGTCCTCATCGCATGATCTAACAATCTGAACAACGTAAAGTACGTACACAATCGTTCGGAAATAAACCTGTTCTAGACCAGACTGTAGCCTTCGACAGTGGTGAAGGTGCAATCATTTAGCTCATAGACTGATCTAGGCACTACAGTGATCTATATAGTTAGGTTTACGTAAGATTTATTTACAATTAAACTATCTATAAACCTAGTTACATGGAACGCCAAAATGCTAAAGTTGATTTTTATAAAGAGATGTTATCATGTTATATTTTAGGTTTCTTTTTCTCTCTGAAGAATATAGCTGCGTCCCCTTTGTTGGATATAAGTAGGACAGAAGGATTAGGTAAATGTATAAATTAAAATACGAGTATGTGCCTTGAAAAATTGCGAGCAAAAAAGTTTTACGAAATTAATTATGAAAATCAAGAAGCAAAGTAACCTTGGCGAGATAGAAAGTTATAACTTATTACTTAAGTGTAACATATGTAAGAATGATTGCTGGCAACGTTGCGATTTACTTTGATAGTATAGCAATTAATTGACTAACAATTATTTTTTCCATGAGGATCTAACTCGCTTTCCGCCCGCGGCTCCGCCCGCGTGGACTACAGGTTATATCGTGCCCAGCTGTGGGATAAAATGTAGCCTGTGTCCTTTTTCAGGCTCTAATCTATCTCTGTATCAAATTTCATCAAAATCGGTTCAGTAGTTTAGGCGTGAAAGACGGACAGACAGAGTTACTTTCGCATTTATAATATTAGTGAGGAAGTAAGGATTACATAACTCGAACAGTATCAAGAGGGACATAATGTTTAGCATATGGTGCAAAGCAGTAAAAAGTTGCGATAATATACTCGTACCTTGCGATAATACCTACAAATGAATCGATGACTAAAGTGGCAGTGGCCATCGACAAAGGTCGGTAAGGGCACACGGCAGACGCATCTTGCAAATCGAAGGTCTGTGTTAAGGCTTTAAATAATAACCTACAATTTATGACGACAGAGGAAAATAGAGACAATAATAACAATATCCTTACAAATGTCACAATTTATAAGGAAAACGGTATTGATTTGCTGTTCGTATTTATTAATCGTCGTTACATTATTTATTTTTCAACACATTTGCTCATAAAGTGGGTCTTATGTCATTGTTTTAAGGTTCATAATGATATGTATTACCCAGCCCGTGAGGAATAAAAATAAAGCACCAGTACGTAATGGTTTTTTTTTCTAAATTTCAGCAAAGAGATCAGATCTTATTTTATATTTAAAATTAAGTGTAAATATTAAACTATTTGTAAACAAAAATATATTCTACTAAATCATTTAAATTTAACAGAAAATTATCATTTATTTATGCTAAAACGTGAAAATATATAATTGAGTATTTTTTTTATTATTTGGCTGTATGGCATACTTGTCAATGTGAATCTCATTTTGCAAGCGAAAAAAGAAACAAATAACCGCGCCTCTTTTCAGATGTTTTCAATTGGTTTTCACAAATGGCATTTGTATTCATCAGATTGTTATTATTGTCAGAAATACTACACAAAAAATGTCTTCTTCAAGTGCAGAACAGGAAACCTACGTGGGTACACCGCCAGAAATACTTTCCGAGGCGCAATATGCAAGTGATAGCTTGTTGCCGGAGTTTTTATTTAAAAGGAAAGTTTTTATTTCTTTCTTTCCTCGCAAATGTGTTGAAAAACTTCGTATGACACGCGTGCGCATTGGATATTACATTCTCGGCTCCATTGAGCCCTCGCCTTCTAATGTAATATCCAACTTAGCACACTTGTAGCATAATGTACTATTATGATTAGGTTCTAAGAATTGTATTATCTACTCTACCTAAATTATCATAACTTTAGCATGTTAATCTCTCCACGAAACCGAAATTAGAACAACATAACAATTAAAATTTATTATTATAAAAATATTAGCTCTGCAATTATGGAGGGATGAAATTCTTGCTCATGTTGCCGCCACGTTTCTTGAGAAAATTGTTCAATTGAGAGGGTTGATTCACAATTTCATATCGTTATTTTGTGGTAACTAGGTGATTGTTGCAGAGTAAGAGAGATTGATGTAGCCCGGGGACATTTATATTACAAAAAAGGTCAACGTTTGTCTTTGTGAAATTATAATAGATTTCACTATTTTATGTACTAAAAAAGTGAGGTCTTAATGACCGTAACCCGCCCGCCGTAACCATATGTAGTGTTTTTTTTTACATTTTTGAGTCACCGTTTCAAATATATAAATGTATATATATATATATATATATATATATATATATATATATATATATATCTGTTAATAGGCCCTCCGAACAAACCATATACCTGTTTTAAGACGGTTTCTGTGGCCGGTTTAGATTTTAAGAACGAAGTCCCGAGCGGAAACATAGTAGTATATAAAATGGTGAAATCTATAATAATTTCACAAAGACTAACGGTAACCTTTTTCGTAATATAAATGTCCCCGGGCTACAGATCTATCTCCTCTGTAGAGTGGAGAAGGCCATCATATTTGACAACGCGGATGTGACGAATAAGGAAAATGATTTCAGTTTATCTAAATCTAACATAATTTGTTCAAAAGTATCACTATAAAAATTCAGTGCAACGGGAAAAACATGCGTTGAGAATTGAAAAGGAGTTGTCATACTTATACACCTATCAATCAATTTTTAGTCCCTCTCTGTAGATCCTGCCGGCCAAGACTGGGCCACAACGTCAGATATAAAAAAGTTCTCTGTGGTCGCAGTTGTAAAAGCTTTCTTGATTCTAGTTTTCATGAGTATGGAATTGGATCAGATTTTAAAAGCGTATGACATTTGAGCTGTCTTTTTCTGTCAATTTTCCTTTTTCCGAATTCAAACTTCATGTTTGTAGCCCCCAAACAAAGTAATAAAGAGTGAACCTCTTATAAAGACTTTACTATGACCAATCGATATAAATTGAAGGATTGCGTGAAAGGTGACGATAAATAAATAACATCGAAGACCCAATTTCGTTGAATACGTTTCTTCCACGAAATTGGTTCTTATGAAGCTACAAAGATATTTGTGTTGCATTTTTGTGATCCTTACATTGTAAACAGCTTAATAGGTACTTAAGTATCATTTTTATTTTGAAACACTGTTTGCAATTGTTTGCCTGCGTTTTTTTTTAATATGTAGGTTTTCCCGCGTATCCGAGTGATAGAACCCAAAATTTACTCGTGTAAGTAACCATTTTTTCGTGGGCATCGTCTATTTATCTATCACAAGTTAAAACACTACTCTTAGACCTATACATTAACATTCTTAAAACTTGTCTGTAAAAGCCAAACAGGAAGCCTATTTGTAAAGACAAAAAAGTTGTCTGAATTTATAATGCCAGACGTTTCATTGGTTCGTTAAGGTTAAAATTGCTTAATATATGGTCTCATGTGGAAACTTTTATAGCTGATATCTTTTTTTTATTTCTGAATCTATTTTGAATCTATTCTATTAGTAATAAATCTATAATGTAAAATTATAGAAAACATGTTTGGATTTTTTTTTGTTTGCGGATGTAATCGAGATGGTTCTTACCTATGCTTGATCGAAATTGGATTAGCCGTTTAAGAGTTACAAGCGATACGTATCAGGGGTTTTAATAAATTCAAATTTTAGAGTTATAGCTGTATCCACGAATGTCACGAATATACATGGCATGTCTTAAAAAAACTGGAAGCCAAATAGTTGTTGTTGATATTGGTATGACGTTGTTTTCTGCCTTCAAGAAAGAAAAGTTTAGGTACTTTACAAACAAAATCCTAGAATAATTATTTTATGTTTTCGACAGTGAATCTCATAGCTATAGAATCTGACAACCTTGACTTGAACCATGAGAATACCCTATTTAACAGTCTGAGGGACCTTGTGGACTTGTAAAGATGAATACAAACACATTTTACTAGCGCGTAAGTACACTCATTATAGTCGATGACACCTCTCCAACAATAACTTGAAAGGTTTTGCCTAATCGCTGTAATGATCTTGACACTTCGCGTTGAAAAGTATCTACGCTCTACGAATTCGGCGGGTAGGTATGGCTTTCCTCCTTAAATCCACGTATGCTCTATATATGATCAATATTATGTCATATATTTTAGATATCGTAATTCAATATTATGTCATATTGATCATTGACATTCAATATTATGTCAATGATCAATATTATGTCATATATTTTAGATATCGTAAAAAAGAGCATCAGGAGCCATCAGTATTTTTTAGAGTTTTACCTTGAAAATAAGATTGAGCTAATCTCCACCGAACGTGGTGATTATAGCAGTTCTTCCCTACTTCCTAGTCTTTTGGAGGATATGTTTATCCAGCAGTCGAATCTATTTAGGCCATACCTAATAGAGCACGTATCTGTAGTAGATCGCTAGGAACGCTAAAACGCTCGTACAAATTGCCATTACGATCGGGTGATTAAGAAGCACAATCCACACAGAATGGTCTATGTGTATCCACGTACACAGGATGGTGTATCCTGTGTACCTCAGCCATCGATACCAAAGAGTGAGCGCCATTGGCAATCAATATGGGTGGAGGACTCGCACGCATTCTACAAAACGATATGGGGGCGGGGTGTGGGTATGTGTTACTCACACGTTGTTATAAACCAGTGATTTCGATATTCAACTGTGTAGTTAAGTGACACTACAACTGGGTTCCGATACTATCCTTTCATACATCTATTGACGGCTGCTTTGACTGGTGGCGCCAGCGCTAATTGAATTTTCATAGGTAGTTTGCAACTTTACGTTCGGTTGGCAGTTGCGCTGCTGGTCGGGTTGTTAGTAAGCAAGTATATGAAAATTAAATAGTTCTCAATTTCCCTACCTGAACGGATAAAATGGCGACCATTCCATCGACACACAACTTGAGTTACAGAATCGGGGCCCTGTAGTAAATAGACCGTAATATGAGAAGGACCACAATCAATCGATCGTATCGCTAGTCGTATAAGACAACCACGTAACCTTGTAAACACTATTTGAAACACTTCCGTAACATAATTTTACTTGCATAATTATGTATTTGATTTTCCACTTTTTGTGCTGTGATTGTTTTATAAATTTTATTAATAAGTAATATAATAAACACCGTTATTCAAACACCCACACAAAGGTTCCTTCTATTGTAGGCGTAGGCCCCTTCGGTCTCAAACAAAGAAAGACGAAGAAGATGAACATAAAGTATAACGCGAGAAAAATGTTGGCCCTGACCGGAAACCGAACCTGAAACGGCGACTTAAGCGTCACTCTGACCCAAATCTCGTTTTATCATAAACTTTTTTGTTTTTTTAGTTTTCTGTACATTTCCATAAAAATAAGTTGTGTATAAGTCTTTGTGCATAAAAATCAATATAAAAAGAAGACGCTACACATTCAAAGGCCCACGCTAAGGTTTTTCCTTGTTTCCTGGGGCCCTTGGAACATACACAAACACCCATGACCCGAGAACAAACTTCGCCTTTATCCCGACATAACAGGGTAGTTCCCAATATAAATAAGTCGGCCAAACCGGCCGTAAAAAAGTATTTAGGTTGAGTTTTCTAAGAAAGTCTGAACAACCCAATAAGACTAGAGCTAAGTACCTACGCCAAAACTATTTAAAATACTCGACCTTATCGATATACAAAAAAGGGCTTTGCAAGTTCGATAACAGCAATCGCATTCCATTCAACTACTTAGATTAGACACATGGCGTGTAAGCGTTTAGTAGGTACAAGCAAGTGGCCCAAATAACCAATCACAGAAACTAGGTTGAAAATTATCATACGCGATCTGAGGCCCTAGACCCCACGTTGTTGTATCAACTGACGTAACTCTCAAAAGTCGTTTTCGTAATGTATAAGCAATCTTAGTTCATTTCAACAGTTCAATTATAATAATTAATAATATCTTGCGCTGTTATTATTGGTAACTATTGAATTGATCGACATGTTATTATGTGTTTTGGAAAAACAATCTGCAGTTTTATAAAATAGTAGCAAAAACTACTCTATTGCTTCGAGTTTTTTATTTATTACAATTAATTGTGAATTTACAGACACAGATATGTTCTTTTTACCCGACTGCGCGACGCAGAAGAGGCTAATGTGTTTATTATCAGCCTATGTATGTATGTATGTTTGTACCTTTGTGGCACTATTTATACCAAACGCGTGGGCCGATTTTGATGAATGATACGTCATAGAAAGTACAAAAATTTGGAAAAATCTAAATGGCCGATTTTGAGTGAAAAAGAAAAAAATGAAAATCGACAAACTATGTCAAGTGAGGTATGTTTGAATAGGTATTTAAAAAAACCATTGTTAGGTTTCTCATATCAATTTTTAATCAGAATTACTTACCGTTTAGGATCTATGACGATTTAAAGTTGGATTGTATTGTAACAATTTTTCACTTAAATGTAGGCTTTCAATTCGGAAATTGTTAAATTTTTATGCAAGTGAGATATTTAATATACAGCTAATGAGGAGATCAATAAACAAATATAAGTATCTGGCCCTAACTAAAAAGTGTAAAATAAAATAAATTAATTTAAAAAATAAAAAACCCGACGGCGCGGCGTAGTAAAAACTGAAAAGAAAAAAACAAGTAAGTCCAGTAGTCAAGACTTTTGTTATTGAGTATTATTGAATAACATTACGATTTTAACAGTCGGGACCCATCAGAAATCCGGCTTTCTAATAATGGGTCCCGATTGTTAAAATCGTTATGTTATTCAATAATACTCCATAACAAAAGTCTCGACTACTGGACTTACTTGTTTTTTCTTTTCAGTTTTTACTACGCAGTCGTGTTTTTTACATTTAATTATGGCATTACTTATTTAGCAACTAATTTTATACCCTCCATGAATAAAATACATAAAAATATATACTAATTAATTATATGTTGCATACAATAAAAACAGTCTTTGTTCACCTAAGCCAACGGTGCTCCGAGTTTGAAACTACAATGTCTTTTCGATTAAATTATTTTAAAAGTTGCAGGACAATGAGAACGTGTTCCGGTGCACGACGACGTCGGTTCTTAGACATAGAAAAATAAGGTGAGTCAGTTTTTTAAAGCTAGTTTCCCACGCAATAGACGTCATAAGTGGTAACTTGTCAATTGTTAATTTTAATTGAGAGGAAATTGTTAAACGAAAAACTCATTGCATTACTAATCCCTTACTTTATATTATAAATGCGAAAAACTCTGTCTGTCTGTTACGCTTTCACGCCTAAACCACTGAACCGATTTTGATGAAACTTTGTGCAGAGATAGACTAGGCCTTGGGAAAGGAGATAGACTACCTTTGATCGTGAATTTTTTTTGAAAGGATTGAAATAGGGGATGAAAGTTTGTATGGAAGTTGGTAATTGTAGAAGATAAAACCATAAATCTTTTTATTTAAGCACTTGATAAGAAATAAATAAATGTTTGTTGTAGCGTTGTGTGGGGATGAATAAGTATCATAAAAAATGCTACCCAAAGCAACTATTCCACGTGTACGAAGTCACGGGCAAAAGCTAGTCAATTCGTATCGAAATGAGTATTCGAAATAAAAAATTAAACCTCCACTTTTGTAACCAGCTCGTTCTCAAAAAACGAACATGATGAAATTAACGTTTAAGGGGATTTTGGGTCATCAAACTTCATTGGTCAAGGCCTTTTATTGAAATAAATATTTTATGATCCTATCTATATAATAACCTTTTACCATTTCTGAGTTACTATAAGAGTAGTCTAAATGACCAAATCATTGACCTACGTTTGCTTTAAGCTATGTTGTATGGTCGAAATACTTAAAAAATGAGGTTTTTAAACCCGGTCAAAAACTGAGGAATGCTATAAGTTTGACGTGTGGATCTGTGTGTCACATCCTTAAGTTTCGCTAACTAATTTAAAGTCACTCAAAAGGAACTTTGTTAATTTGGTTTATCTTATACTTATTGTAATGTCTCGTTTCTACCACATCGTTTGTCCTTAAGTATTGTGTTATTATTCATTTGTTTATAAAAAAATAATAAATTATTATATTTTAATGTTTTTACATACCTAACCACTATACCCAGTTACATATGTTAAATGTTGTTTTATTATTTTCATTCACTACCTAGTTATTTCTGGTTTTGCAACAATGTGGCAGCAATAATTTATTTCTATTTCTGTAATCGTGTGTTAAGCTTTAGTACCAATAATACAATTAAAATAGGTAAAACAAGCCAAGAATGAAATGAAAGCTTGTGAAGTGGTTACAAACAAGAGTATTCAATTTATGTTCTCTGCAATGCATTTTATAATTCGAAAACGGCACTGCAAAATTATATTACTATTGCCTCCTACGTAATTAATACTAGAAGCTGAGAACATAAGAGGAAATGGAAATTAAAATTTTGAAGTGCCTTTCCTTGCGTTCGAATTATAAAAATGGCCCAAGTATCTGAATCTCTCGTAGCCCAGTGGCATTTCATCATGAACGTTTCCGTGCTTCGGAGGGCACGTTAAGCCGGAGATTAATCTTGTCGATTGTTAAACCAATTCTAAGGCCATTTGGTGGTTTGAAAACTCTGACTCCGGGATTAGCCAACTGCACCACACTCTTGACTATACTATATCTAAACGATGAAGACGGAAGGATTATTGTACCTTTATGATATGGAAAACTACGAGGATGCTAAGATCAACTGCAAAACTTAAGTTGAAACTTGAACAGAAAAAATGAGTTATTCAAAATAGAGCTTTAATATAACATGCAGAAAGCTTTAAGCTAGTTATTGCTTGGCGGTTAGAAAACTCGAGACAAGTCAACTTGGCCACTTACACGCCATAACCAGCAGTTGGGACAAAATAGGTAAAAAATTATGAAACCAGTAAAAATGCGATAAGACAGATTAAGTGCAGAAGATTAAAAGTCAAGTTGAAGTAGGTAACTCTTTGTTGTACAGATCAGCAGGCCGAGTACGATAGTGACAGCGCCGCGACAACACCGCGGTCCTATGTCAAAATGTCAACATTGACAATGCCATAGGGCGAGCAAGCATTTGCGCGGGACCCTCGCGCAATCAAAGTGATTTGTAAAATATGTAGATTCATTAATATTGTGATTTTAATGTTTTTTTCATGTAAGAAGCATAGTCCGAAAACTCGAGTCTAAGGGTCTACGCCCATGATAATCCTTACCAATTTTATAAATGTGAATGTAACTTTGTTTGATTGTTACGCTTTCACGCTTAAACTACGAACCGATTTTGATGAAATTTGGTAAAGAGATATATTAGACCTTGAGGAATGCTATAGGCTAAATTTTATCGCAAAGCTGGGCACGATATTAACCTGTAGTCCACGCGGTCGGAGCCGCGGGCGAAAAGCTAGTAAGGGATGTATTGTCTCTACGTAACAAAATAACATGTGTCTATCATTATGCCTTGTATGTATATTCAGTGTGTTATTTAGTTTGTATATTCAACACTCTGAACTACTCGCGATTTCGTAAAATTGTCCCTGGACAAGGATTGTTTGGAAGAGACTGCGTTTTGCGGTAAGGCCGCCTTTGCGCACTTTTTACTGAAGTTAAGTGATTTTTTATGACTTTATGTAATAAAGAGTATTTATCTATGTAGGTGTTTCAAAAAAACCCAAAAAAAATAATCCAAAATTTAATTTTAAAAGTGAAATAGTCGCAACTCTAGTAATCAGTTGTACGGTTTGACATCTTTCAAAATAAAAGTTTCATATAATTAATATGACATACTTGTCATATTTGTAATAGAGCAGCGCAAAAGGCTAAATTTTAATCAATTTTGAATTATCTTTTTTTGGGTTTTTTTGAAACACCTTGTACTGTATACAAGGTTGGCTTTAGGTATCTCTCTTTTAACCTCTCGGGTGGTTAATCAGTCCATGAAACTGAACAACTTTCCCAAGGAACATAGGTCAAAATATGAAAAAAAATACTGGTTCCCATACAAACTTCATCAGTATATAGCGCATTTTGTATGGGAGATCAAAATTTTTTTTTCGTATTTTGACCTATGTTCCTTGGGGAAGTTGTTCAGAGTCATAGACTGATTAACCACCCAAGAGGTTAAAAGAGAGATACCTAAAGCTCTGCATATGTCTGACTGGGGTGTTAAAACTACGACCGCCAACAAGCACAATTATTTCCGTTCGGTACAAAATACTTTTTTTTAAAAGCCCATATTCGTCCCCACCAAGGGGCACGGGTCTCCCTTCGAAATAGGAAAGGGATTTAGGACAAAATACTTTTATAGTAAATAAATTAATTATGAATAACAATTTGTCCTCTTAGCAATACGAGAGTGCGACGTGCCATCGTGCATTATGAAGTGACTTATTTTTTACAAAAAATAAATATGCATTTATGTTTAAGCGTTGGCAATGGTTTGAGATTAAAACGGGACCAAAAAACTCTCTTCGCCTGAAAACGAATTGTTCTAGAACTAAGTAAAATGACTGCGAAATCGAATTTATGATAATTTTCTACACTTGCAAACAGTTGCACTTTACCCACCAACCTCTTTTTCACAACACGAACACAACATTTGTTATACCTACCTAGTTATATGTTATTATATAATTTATAATAATGATCTTGGTCTACTTCTCAACAAATTAACTTACAGAAGCAAACAATGAAATAGCGCCAGTAAATCTTCTTCGAAATTTGCTAGAGAATTAACAAATGTAAGTAGTTAATTATCTTTACAACTACACATATGTACATGTATATACTTGCCTACGTAATAAGTAGGTACTCCTAATCACCATCTATATATGTCAAAACAAGCACAAAATATTGGATGATTATTGATCAAACAACACAAATTAACGTTTTGTGAGTTATTTTTAGCCCCGACAAAAAAGAGGGTGTTATAAGTTTGACGTCTGTATCTGGGTATCTGTATGTCTGTGTATCTGACTGTGGCATCGTAGCTCCTAAATGAATGGACTGATTTGGATGCTGTTTTTTTTATTTGAAAGCTATGCCACAGACAGACACACGGGTACATACGTCAAACTTATAACATCTTTTTTTGTCGGGGTTAAAAAATTGAGAACGTATACTTTTTACAATAACAGACAGACGCGTCACATATTAATTTATAACCTTCGCGCGTTTCTTGCACACCCGTGTGTGCAAGATTTATATCGCACGCACCGTATAAACAAGCGCGCGACGGGTTTAAACGATGGTATTTCACTATCTTAATGTAATTTTTTACCCGACTGCCAAAGAAGGAGGGTAATGTTTTTCGAGTGTATGTAAGTATGTATGTATGTCTGTTCCTTTGTGACCTCCTGTAGCCTAAACGGCTTGATGGATTTTGATGTATGAGGTATCGTTAGATTTGTCTTGATTACGGGAGTGTCATAGGATACATTTTATTTTAGTGTGCAGTCGGGTATTTTGTTTTTTTAATAATTTTACAATGTTGTTCAATCGTTTGTGGTACTTTCCTGCAGGACGGATAGAAAGTAAGTATTTCGTACAAATAATTCTTGTAAATTGATAAACTTAAATATGTGAGTACCCATAAGATAAATTATTGTAAGGAAGAGTATTGTTCTCTTCTATTATAAAAAGAGACACTGATAAAAATCGTGAATGAGTTAGTACAAATAGTTATCAAATAATAAACAAGGGGTTCGTCTGTAGCTACTTTGTTAAGGCGGATGTTCTATATTATCAGCAATATTACAGGAAAAATAAAAATTGTAATTTAAAAAAAAACATCATCCATTAAAACTGTAAAAATAAATTTCGTATATCGTAGGCAAAATACCTACAAATAAAATTCGCCATCTCGAAAAAAAATCACTTGTTTCATGAGAAAATAAACAAAAGAAAACGCAAAGCAGAAACTCAAGAAAATTTGACTCACTTTTCAGTTTTTCGCGCGTAACAATGAGTCGCGGTGATGCGTGTGGCGCGCAGGCGCGTTGTGTTGTACTCTGCCAGCTGCCGGCGCTCGCGACGACTATCTCATATTTTATTGCACTGTGCAATCAGCGTCGCCGAAAGTCAAAAGCAGGCACGGATCAGGCTATAGCAACTCCTCTGACCCCTAGACACGCAAAAATCAACAGTAACAAACCAAAACCAAGATGATTTGCTACATTCACTCTTTTCGACCCTCTTTTCCAGATCTCTCACCGCTTTTGACTACCACCTGACTACGTGCCTGGGAAGGATAATAATGTAATTAACTTGTGTATTCCGCTATTGCATTACTCCATAAATGAGATAATTTTGAGAAATGTTACATTTTGTGTTCGCAAGTCGTAATTTCGGATTACCTCACCCTTGCAGCATTTCTTGTGATATGTACTTTAGGTAGGTACAGGCTGTAGTACAGCCGGGTGCACATCAAGCTTGATTACGCTGGCGTCTCTACGTTCGATTACTTCGTTTTTAATCTCATTTCCATCACAAAACTAAACTGCGAAAAGCAGACCTAAATAACTTATTCAGGTACCTATACGGTAAGTTAAGGTCTAGCATTTTTTTAAAGCAGCGATCATTTTTTTATACAAGGTGCAAGGGACAGCTTAACAAAAACTGAAACCCGAAATTAAAAATGATTCAATGGAATTTCCTCAGGAATTTAAAATTTCAAAACTTGACCATGTTTTTTAAATAGGTATTTACTGCTTTGAAATTAAATAATTTATTTGAATACACTTGAATTTCACAATAATAACAGCGTGGAAGACAAAACCAACAATGTACATCGCATTCTCCTAGCGGCGCGGCGCGGTTTAGCGCCAAAGTTTCCGGGAATAAAACCTACTTGTATCCGATCATAATTATGGATAGATTAAATATTTGCTAATATTAAAGGGACAGCCTTACACCTTGTATAAAAAAATTATAGCTGCTTTAAAAGACTGTCCCAAAATAGTGATAAGCGGAAGGCAGACGGTATAATCTCCTACATTTTAAACAATAAAATTCCTGAAGTCTGAAATTTTGTATAGGCGTTGTCGAACGCGTATGCATAAAAATTTAAAAAAACCTCGAACCGCAAACATATTAGTTGGTACTTGTAATAAAGTTTAAAAAACAAGAAAGACATTTTATTATTTTACTTACGACTCTATAGACGTACAGCAGCTCGAGCACGATGGCAACAAACCCGCGCGGCGCGCCCCTCGGCTGACGCTGAAACTTCACTTTGATTGCGCGAGGACCCCGCTCAAAGGCTTGCTCGCCCTCTGGCGTTGTCAATGTTGACTTTTTGACATAGTATTCGAGCTGCATTTTGGTTGCGTGGTAGTGAAGCTGCCTCTTGATCGACGAGTCCTAGGTTCGATTCCCGGTCGAGGCAAATATTTGTGTAAAAATCTAATGTTTGTTCTTGGGTCACGGGTGTTGTGTGTGTGTCTTTGTGTGTTCCAAGAGACCTACGACACAAGGGAAACCTTAGTGTGGGCCTTTGAGTGTGTTAATTTTGTAATTTAAAAGTAATACAAGGTGTTTCAAAAAACCCAAAAAAAAGAAATTTAATTTTAAAAGTGAAATAGTCGCAACTCTAGTAATCAGTTGCACGGTTTGACTTGTACAAAATAAAAGTTTCATATAATTATTATGACATACTTGTCATATTTGTAATAGAGCTGTGCAATAAGCTAAATTTTAATTAATTTTGAATTATTATTTTTTTTTGTTTTTTTTGAAACACCTTGTATAATAAAACATTTCATATTTTATTATATTCTTTTTATATTACTATTAATGGACACCAATTTTAATAAATAAAGGTTTTCATTTGGCCTCTATTATCGTCTATCTAATACCTGTACTCAATATTTAAGACCATCTTATGAGCTCAGACACTATATAGGTAAATAGGTGTATCAGATGTAAGTTTATGAGGAGTTGGGAATCCACTTTTGATGCGACAGCATCAGCTTGAGGTTGGCATGTATTGAAAATACCATAGAAGTAACACTACATAAAATTTCAAATCAATCTGACCTGTGAAAGTTGGTAAAACCTTTTCAAGTAGAAAATGAGAGCTGCAGCTCTAGCACGATAACGACAAACTCGCGCTCGGCTCACGCTGAAACTTCACTTTGATTGCGCGAGGGTCCCGCGCAAAGGCTTGCTCGCCCTATGGCGTTGTCAATGTTTACATTTTGACGTAGGACCGCGGTGTTGTCGCGTTTTTGTAAAAAAGAGATGGACAAAAAATGTTTGAAAGGCTATAAGTTTTTTTAATTTATCGACCATTTTCAAACTGGGGGCCAATTCTCAGTTATTACGATATAATATCAAATCCGATAAAATGTCGCGTCTGCTTTATCGTATGAAATTATCACAAAAATGTCGAAAATTTCAAAAACCTCTATTCTCGTACGCATTCGATAATAATGTCGTGAGAATAAACAATATTGGCAAAACAATTTCCGTCAAATACGTTTTGTTTCTCGATTAACGTAAACAGTGCTTTCGTAAACTTTGAAGCAAACTTTTTTTATGGTTTTTGTGCTTTTTTGGCTGTATAAGCAAGGAACCCTTTGCCATCCCTGATATAAAAAAGAATAAAGCGAGAGAAAAATAGAAATCTTTGGCGGGAAATCAGTTGGCGCGGGCAGTTGGAATTTTCGTTTTCTTGTTGTTGTTGTTTTTTATAAAAACTTGTTTATAAAAATGGAGTCTATAAAAAAACGTAAGAAAAATATATTTTTAAATGCTGCCGCCTCAAGATTATCTCATACGATATTCAGTGTCGAGTGCTATTGACCACTCGTTGCATATCGAGCGTTGGCAGTCGATAAATATCGAACACGATATTTCAAGAATACCGAAAATCTAAATTAGGTATTCGATATCCGCCATGTTTTTTCGATAAATATAGAATGTGATATAATATCTAATGCTTGAGAATTGGCCTCCTGTTATCATATAAAAATGTGATATTCAATATCAGTCATGTACCCAAATATAGCTAAGAAACATCTCGGTTACGTCAGCTTTCTAAATATAAATACCTCAAAGCCAAACAAATAACAATATGTTATTATTAAAAAAACCTCTAGGCACACAAAAACAGAGACCTGACTTCGCAAATATCTTATTAGATTTTTTGTTTTATTTGCAAATAGGTTCGTTTTTAAATAAGTATATGTAGATTCATTTTTTTTTATATTGACTTGCCTATTTATTGAATTTAGTTACGTAATTTAGTTTTAGTTGAATAAGTACTTTTTTATCAGTCCATATTACGTTGCCACCGAGGGGCAGGCCTCCTTTTAAAACACGAATGGGTATTAGGCCAGAATCCACCACGCTGCTGGCCCAATGCGGGTTGGTGGACTGCGCGCTTTTCAAAAACGAATCCTCTTAGGCCAGTGTTCACCAAAAATTTAACCAACGATTAGCAGCTAACCAGAGATTTCACAATGTCATTTTCATTTTTTTTTTTGACATTTTGTCTGATTAGCTTCTAACCGCGGTTTAACCGTTGGTTATATCTTTGGTGAACACGGGCCTTAAGACGTGCAAGTTTCATCACGATGTTTTCATTCACCGCAGAGCAAGTAATCCTTACTATCCTTACTAAAATTATAAATGCGAAAGTAACTCTGTCTGTCTGTCTGTCCGTCTTTCACGCCTAAACTACAGGACCGATTTTGATGAAATTTGGTACAGAGATAGATTAGAGCCTGGGAAAGGACATAGGCTACATTTTATCCCACAGTGGGCACGATATATCTGGATTACATTAGCTTTGAAACTAAAAAACCGCATCGAAATCGGTCCATTCGTATAGGAGTTACGATGCCTCACAGACATACAGATACGGATGTCAAACTTATAACATCCCTCTTTTTTGTCGGGGGTTAAAAATAAATCACAGAAAGTTTACTTGCAATCAAAACAAAAAAAACTAGATATTTGCGAAGTCAGGTCTCTGGACCAAGAGGTTTTTTAATAATAACTTTTTCTTTTTTTTTTGTTTGGCTTTGAGGTAAGTATTTATACTTAAAACTAGCGAGGCGGCCGTAAATAAACCGTTATTTCGTATGCGTGTTGTATAACACCCCTCTTTTTTTTCGGGGGTTATCAATGTTAGAATAATAATATTGCTGTGTATGTCATGTAAGATTAATATCAACTCTTCTAAATTAAAATTATTAATAGCAACCGCAACGAAAGAAACTGTTTACAAGGTATAATACAAGTTTAGTGATAAAAACCAGTGACGTTTTTTTCTCCAAAATCAATACTGGTGTAGGTACTTATAAGGCAGACTTAGAAGTAGTTAACGCATTTTTCAATTTAAGTTGTTACCTTCCCATAAATCTCATTTTTCTAACTTTCGAACATGTTTTTACGCACGCACGCTTTCATAGTCCGTAAACTTCGTGTATCGACACTCTTCACACTGCCGGCCCAGGCCTGTTGAGATGGCACTATTCCTGTGTGCTGCCTTTATCGGGTGCTGTAGTCGCCTTAAGAGATCGAAACCGTATTTAAAAAAATGCACCTTTTTGCAGAAAGTATAAGTAGGTTGCAAGGCACAGCTTGGCAAAAACTGAAACTCTGAATTAAGACCCGTTATATGATTACCGTTTTTGTTAAGAGTAGGTGGCAGTGACGCTCTGGCCGTCGCCTCCAAGATTCGATTCCCGGACGGGCCAAATATATAAAACAGATAGCCTGTTTGTATTAAAGTCTGGTTGAATTTGTGTTTGTGTCCTTTGGGACCCCGACATAGGGAGACTGTAATAAGGTCGAGTGTTTGTGTGGCGTTTGTATGAAAAAAAAACTGAGACGATCCTACTACAGAACGCGACTCAGACTCTGATCTATAGGTACTTAAGTGGCAGTCATCTTTGTCATTTTGATAGTGAAAGAAAGAGACAGTCAATACTTAAGTATAGATCAAGACTCGAGTCTCCTTCTGTAATGCGAGCCCTAGACATCTACCTATTTAGCGAGTTTTTTAGGGTTCTGTAGAACTATGGGACCCCTATAGTTTCGCCATGTCCGTCTGTCTGCGATTCTTCTCAGAGACACTTGATAGGTACGTATTGATCACGCCTACAAAACAGTAAAACATAAGTTTTATGAAAAAAGTTTTATTGATTTGCCACTTCCAGTCATTAGTTAAGTTTTTACATCTTTATCCGGCTGGGGAGCTATCACCTAAGCGAAGCTGATGCTGATTGAACGAACAATGAACGAATGGAATGATGTACATCGCTGTGTTTGGTTCATGTCGTTAATCAAGGTCTCCTTATGAAGAAGTAATCGACAACATTCCATTCGTTTACCCATCGCCAGCTTCGCTTAGGTTGGAGCCTCCCTGTAGAGGCGAGGTATCTCTGAAGCTGACTGTACATGCTTAGTTATCTTTAAGCTTGTTATAGTATGTTCACCGATTTAACCTTTTCATCGCCAAAGTCTAATATATCAGACGTTTAAGTTTCGTGACCTCGCCGCCAAAGTCTGATATATCAGACAAAATTTATTTATATCGTCATACGCCACGACATTAAAATTGGGCGTTTTTGACGAAAACTCTTGGCGCTAAAAGAGTTCAAAAGGTTGATACCAGCAATGGTTGCTGGTTACCTGTGTTTAGAGTTAAGAATTTATCCAAATAATTCATCTAAAATTCTTAAAATAATTTAAATACCTAATATATAGAAACGTCTAGTTTCTTATAAACTTCGTCTGAGTTATTCCCAGATATCTACAGGTAGAGGTCAATACAAGGTGAGCCAGTAAAATCACATATCCTGTATGAGTCGCAACACACACGTATACAATTTAAGAGTTTTGATACTAATCTCACCTACTCACTGACTGTACAATGTACAGAGGCCAGCGCATGAGGTAACTCCATTTTCATTGCAAAACCGCTCTTATCACAACAGCACAGAGTGCACGCGTGTGGTAACCTGAGTTGCGGTCGTCCGTACATGGCCCGTATATTTTGATAATATTTTGCAGCAGGCTCTCAGACTGTACAGGTTCAATTGTAATGTTATATGTAGTTATGTATGTTTAGGTGAGAAATCAAATGAGAAATGTTTCTTAAAAAAGGTCTATTAAAAAGTTCACAATGAATGTTCAATAAACTAAATTATTTAATATTAAATAAAATGTTTAAAATATTTAAAAATGTTAAGAAAAGATTTCGAGTTGAAATGCAGTCCACTTTGAGATCCAAAGTTCACTGTGCGGTTGTTGACCGTACACAGACTACTGTGCAATTATTAAGCGTGTAACTTTTTAATTACATATCGAACAATGTGATTTTTTTGACAAATTTTGACTAATTCAAGGCAACTCTGGGTGAAATCATTTGCTAGGTAGAACTGTAGGTACCTAGTTCTTTTTGGGCAGTGCCGAAATAAGTGACTGTGAAAATGGAAAAGGTACAACTTTCGTGATAGTCGTTAAGGTTCACAATTAGTGTGATGAGCTATCGCAAATAGCTCTTATTGACTACACCGAAAGTTGTACCTTTTACTAAACACAGTAACGTAAGCTTATTATTTAAATAAGCCCTAAAAAAATCCTTTAGCTCATTAACGGGAGGGAGACAAATTGTCTCCTCTTTGGTGACAAATTTTGTTAAACTTTCTGTTTAGTTAAAATCAAGATCTGAGAACTGGGCTGTTTCGAAATGAGACACGCAAACTACACACCCATTGCATCGTGTTCCGGATAACTATAGTTCAGTAGTTCTAAACCGGTGGTCCGCGGACCACTGGTGGTCCCTGGAAGCACCTGGTCCACGTCCACGACGCCATCGCCATCCCAAAAATATGAAATGGGACGAGTCGAAACAATCACTGAAACCGACTGGACGCTAGAGCCTACAAGTGTTTGGCTTTGGCTAGCATTGAACCAAGGATTCAGGAGTTAGTAAGTAAAGAAAAATTAAATTTCGTAAAAAAATTAAAACATTGTTGAATATGAACAGTGTGTATGTAGGACGTAAATATGTAGAACAACCCTTTAATTATTTTTACCTCCAAAGTTGGAGGTCCATGGAAATGGTCCCCATTACTAAAAGGTTAAGAATAAGAACCACTGCTATAGACCGCCCATCCTCGGATGCACTACAGACACTTCCGACTCACACTTGGCCACTTTTAATATTTAATTTTAGATGAGAGTAGGACCTTAACACTAATTAAATTAGAAGATTCCACATTTGTTGGTTCTGCAGATACTCTTAGATATAATTTAAAAATAATTAAAACTAACATTTTTCCTGAAAAAATACACGCTAGTTATTTATATGAGACCACCTCATAAAAATTAAATTTTTTTTGAGTATTCAGTGTTTCTAACATGTTAAAAAGGATTCACAACAATCCGTTCACTGGATTTGGCTGACGAGGTAAAAATCTATCATCCTCCACAAAATGGGTCCCTGTTAAAATTCTATAAACCTCAGTGACTGCTGAATCAAACTCATAGAAAAAAATAACAGGCTTTTATTTGTCTGTTGCGGTAAAGTTTTGGACACAAAATTTAACATATCTTAAATACGGTACAGTCAACGGCACATCAGGTTACCACAAACTGTCAAATTTCCCCAATGGATTGTAAACTCTAATACTTGGAGATAAAATTGAAAATCGTTTGAAGAAATTTGATAGTTTTGGATAGCATGATGTGCTGTTCTCCCTGTACATCCAAGTATGTTTTTCTGGAATTAGAAAACAATAATGATTACCTACTTAGAAATATATACAATACATTTTTTATGATAAACCTTTAAAAGTCAGTAAGTCAGTCATGCTAAATAGTGTATGTAATAAATAGCTTTACCTATGTTTTAACAATCCAATATCTTTGATTTTGAAAGTCACTCATAAAGTACTCATATTGCAGAGTCATCTTATAAGTTTATGCTATTAAAATATAAAAGTTCCTAACATTTTAAATTGTACAAATATGTTCTTACAAGCCTAGTTGACTAATTACTGTTGATACCGTTTCATTTTCCTTTCCATTTTCTTTCTCTTTTTCTCATCTTGTTCTGTGTCTTCAGGTGCTTCTTGGAAGAACCAGGGCCCCAGAATGTTGGTCCAGAGGAGCCAAAGTGCTCTGAGAGGCAGCAATAAGAGGAGTAACCAGAAGTAATTGGATACGACAGCCAGTACATGGCTGATCGACGCCAAAATCACGACATCTTTCACATGCCTGAAAAAGAAAAGTAACATTATTATGTGCCCACAATCAGAATAGCCAAATAGGTACTTTGGACTTGGGAGTCGAAAGTGTAAAGTAGTGACAGGTCCGACATCCCTCATTGTTAGTGGGAAGAGATTCAGCTCAAATATAGTTTTAGGTATGCATGTATAAATATTATATTACCCAAAATAAATTATTTAATTAAATTGCACTGTGTAGCATCCTTACAACTTATACCATCTCTCGAAAGTTACAATATAGGATGCTATTTGACTAGCCTGATAGCAACTCTAAAAAACTCTTCAAATAACAACTGGCATAGGACTCAGCTTCGCAACTGATATACACTTCTTAGGTATGTTCTTATGAACACAAAAAGGATAGTAGTCACTCCATAAGCCTACAGAGAAGGTAGTGTCACCCAAGCAGTGCTAATTAGTGAAAGTTTCAGGTTGTGCTATTTTCAAGTGACATTACATACACCTTTGGCGTATGTATTTAATTTTTCCAAGCAGTGGAATGTATCACTATTTAAGCGAAACAACTTACTCGCCCATTCCCCCTTCCATGTTGAGGTCAAGGCCAGGGTCGACTAGCTGGTTCAGGTCGGTGTAGCGAGGCCGACTGATGTAAAGCATCATGTGGTAACACCCCACGTAGATAGCCACCACGAAGAGGTTCATGAACTAATGTAAAAATAAATATTTTGTAAATAGAAACATCAAAATTAAATGTGTCTAGACCACGAGACTAATTTGCCAATATGATAAATGGACAGGTATTACAATAAAATGCAAGGTTTTCCATAAAACACAGTACTGTTTGAGACTTACAATTACACCAGCAGACAGAGCATCGTAAAAGAAGATACCAGTGATTATAGTGTAGAATAAGCTTGACCCAAGGGCCATGTTGCGGTAAAAGTTCACAGTGGCCTGGTTATCTACTACGATCTGCTTAGCACCCTTAGTAGGGGCCTTTCCTTTCTGTGGCTGAAAATTTAAAACACAGTAATTATTAAGTCAGAAGAAAAATATGGTTTAATAAAATGTGGAGAGCTTGTAGAAATTTTCCAGGTTGTGGCATTGTATTTTAATGACAGCTGTTAAGTCTTACCTCCACAGAGTTGTGTTAGACATTTAAAGGATAAAATTACAATGATAAAAATGATCGATTTATGTGAGTATGTAGGCATGCATGTAAACAGTTTATTGCACATAAATGCAAGTTACAAAACAGACTGCATTTAAACAGAAAAAATAATTAAGCAAAGGCGAGGCACGACCCTCCGACTTGCCTAGCAGAGAATTCTTCAGAACCTTAGTTATCTGTACCTTTAGTATAAATTACCGGTCAAAGTGAATTTAGGAGAAGTAAGATAAGCAGCGTTATTATAGGCGATTACAACCATGGTTACATTCATGGAATAGCAGAATTTAGTAAAAATCGTCTACAAATGGAAAAGTACTTACAGGAGGCATTTTCTACGGAGAAAAGCTGCTGTACTTCGCAAATTACTTTTAAAAAGTTAAATTCAGATTTGTTTTTTCAAAACAAGTTACCCAGATATTTTTTTTGTCAATATTATCTGTAAAACGATGGAAAAACGAAATCTTTTTTATTTTATCCGTAAATCGCTCCTGTTAAAAGTGTTATGTCATTGCTGTCATGTCACGTCAGAATGTGTGGCATTTCGTTTAGAAATATTTTTTTATTTTATTTTCATGAGCCTAATCAGAATAAAACATATTTTTACATTTACCTATTCATAAGTTTGAATTGTCAAACAAACATTAATATATAAATAAATAAATAATTTAAAAAACGAAATACATAGACTGAAGTCATGGCTGAAGACATGGAAATAAAGACCAAAGACCATTGTCCGTGCCAGCTTGACGTCAAGCTAGCGTACCATAGACATAGAAAAAATAAGGCGTACACACTGACAATGAGGGATTTTCTTTTTATTTTTTTTAAATTTTTCCCCAGTCGCCGGATAGATGGCGCTAAACTATGTACGTTACTGGAAGGAACGGAACGTTAAATTATTTTTGATTAATTCACTTGAACGTAATTTTGAGATCATAAAACGAAACGTTATAGTCATATCACATCAATTTCACGTCTACCATACGTAGTTAGGCGATTTTACGAAAACAACGAAAAAACAAAACTGAATTATAACAAAGCGCGAGAAAACTAGGATGATTGGAAAGCCAAAACAAACTCAGAATATTTGATGCAATGTTTTTCTCCAAGCCTTTTGGCTTTGGCACCTAGTAACGGAGTCAGTTCAGCGCCATCTAGAGAGCTCTGGGGAAATACTTTTTTTTTTAATACCCAAAAAGAAAATCTCCCATAGTCTTTGTTTCCTAAACTAAAGAGGAACTATTTTTATTTTTTATTTCGTTTTTTTGACATTGGAAGTGTCTTTTCGTCGCTCGAGTATAGGCTCCGATTTCACGAAAAAGTGCGATCCCCTTATATCTCAGAGAGTTGTGAAGATATGACATTCAATAAAAGCTCATTCATATTCACGAGTGCTGTAAGGTACAAAAAGAATTATTTGAGAAAGTCAAAAACGAAAAAAGTGACCGAAATAGTAAAAAAAATAATCGTGGAGGAAAATACACCGAACATATACGCAAATACGCTCCTTGGCAACACTGGACATTGGCGAAATCTATCAAAGGATCGCCACAATTGAAGAAATTGAATTGAATTGGTACCGACAAAGATCCTCGTGGTTGTGCTTCTCGCCGCCAGTTTTCGTAAAACAGACGCTATCCGGTTGTACGCAGAACATGAGGAGCTTAGGGCTTAGGTTAAGTTAAAAAGAAGATTTTTCACTGAAGACATGGCTGTATGGACATAGTTTCCTTTGCCTTTCCCAAAAGGGATAAATTTTAACAAAAAAAAAGTCTATGGAAAGTCTATAGACAATCGCAATGTGACATTACGACTTTTTAATTTCATCTGTGTCATTTTGCTTCGCAAAGATAGTGTTCTGTGTTCCTTTCGTTTTATTGATTTTAATTTAAAAAGGCCGAGCTGAGTGAAATTCAGCTGAAATACACTTATCGTAGTAACTAAGAAGTACCTTCTAAAAGTCAAAATGCTGTTTTTAAGATAAGATGCTTTGGAGAAACCTTGTACTGGTTACCCTTGTATTGGGTTAACTGAATAGACTGAGGACTCATCGTCGGCTCTTAGATGAAACGCATCATAGAACTTCAATAGCAGTACGCTAAAATAATTAACTAGTTAGTTTAACCGGTAAGTTATCTGTTTTATCTGCCAGTAAAGTGTTTACGTATACATTTTCGTACCTAACCTACTTTTAAGATACCTACACGTTTTTGCGTATTTTTTCAACTATTCATGTTCTAAATAGGTATTATTCTTTGTAAGTTTACAATAGAGATGCTAATTTGCCTGGTGAGTTGTATTGTTATCTTCAGCTTGGTGAAGGTTCTCATTTATTTTGTCTATGTTCTCATGATATATCTGCTGCGATTTTTATTTATTGAACGAATGGGGCCTGGAGCTTCAATATGTGGAGGTCCTATCTCTCGGTACTATTACCATAGGGTAACCTAACACAGCTCAAAGAAGTTGTGCATGGCTGTGCAGCAGACATTGTAGTGTGTTTAACGTATTAAATAATTGACATGCCATAGTCCTCATACACTGTTCTTTGATTCTTTAGACAATAAGTGGTGCAATTAAATTTTGGATGTAAATATTAGTTATGTTGCTACAACAACTGTATCCCCCAATTTTTTGCATTGTGTCCCACTATGGAAGTAAATTAAAGACGTTATTTATATCAAGAGGAAGACTGCACCTTTGCGAATAGGCGCAAAGTCAAAAATGCTAATGTAATTCACTATTTTGATGTGTTCAAGCAACATTTCGTATGTTCTATGAAATAAAGCTATATTTGATTTTGATCAAAACTTAATTTCTACTATCCCTTCTAAATTCTAGTAGCATTAAGCTTTGTATACATATACAATACAATCAAGGACGTAGCTGTAGTTTTCAGATGGCGGGGTCCCATCTTAGGTAGGGTCGAGAGGTTATACTAAAAAAATGTATGTGTACGTAAGTTTCAAAATAGTATGTGCAATTAGAAAAAATAAAAAAGTTGTAAAAAGTTTCATTTTAAAAATAGTATGTTCAATTTAGGTAAACTCGAACTTGAAACTAGCATTTTTTTTTTTGATTCAATATATTTTAAATTTTTATATTAAGCCTCTTCTGTTTCCGGACACCAGGACCCCCCCTTATATAAGTCCTTAAATACAATACTCTTTATACCTGCTGAAATTTTATTTCTCTGTGTAATGTTATAATGACAGAGTTCAAGTTTCTCATTATATTTTCTATTGAATATATTCAACTATAGTAAACCTACTTTTAAGTTGTTTGCCCAGTGAAAGACATTGAACATGATAATATTACGGTACTTTTTATTAATAATATTGTTTATTAGAGGAATCAAACTGCACTGTTTAAATTTGTTATTAGAATAATTCTCACACCACAATGTTATGAAATGGTATATGGTGTGGAAAAATGTGAATTGGTGATTATTGCTGTTTTCTTTGTATTATTTATTATGAAGCTCAATATTTACTTTTGTTGTTTTTCACACTCTTTTCATAGCAAAAAAGTCCTTCCTTCAGGTCATAGAGCTACAAAAATCTATAATTTTTGGTGCATAGATAGTTGGAAGGCTTGGAAGTGACAAAGCAATTATATGTTACTTATGACTAAAATGAAATAAATTAGAAAATTGCTTATTGGGATAAGCAATTAAGCAGATGTGAATTTTTTTATTGCTGCTGTCCAATGTATAATTACATGCAAGTTGCTTGTGAATAATGTATGATTTCATAATTGTTTTAATAAAAATTGATCTAAATAGCAGTCGTCAAACTGTGAATAACTGAAATGTATAATAAATAAAATGTATAACAAAAATTTTCAAGTTGATAAACATGAAAGAAAATTTTACTGCCAAAACGAAAAACGAAGCTTTTTGGAATATCAGCAATTGATAGTCAAACTGTCTTACTTAAAAAAATATATATAAGCACACTATACTATGTATATCAAGCCTATATTATTAGTAGGACAGAAAAGGTTTAAATATAATTCTTGCTAATGTTTTAAGTGTGAAAGTTTGCTTGATTGTTTTTGTGTCCTTCCTATAAGGCCAAATGGAGCTTTATGTGTGAAATAGAGAGAAGAACAGATTCACGAAAAATTCACAAGATTATTTTACAAATTATGCAGACCTTAATTATCAAAGCTGTATCGAAGAACAAAAATATATATTTTTCTTTTTCCCCTTTCCTATGTTTAGTTCATGCTTATATAATGTAATGACTAAATTAATTCATTTTTAGGATCTAAAAGGCTATGATACGCGAATTCTATGATACTTCCGATGAAGATGATATGGACAACCAGTACCATGTAGACCAGGAATGTATGGTGCTTACTCGGCCTGACCGTGATATGCATAACAGATGCTGTGGTGGCAAAGCATGGTGTATCAAGGTGAGGACATTTTAACACTAAACAGTATCTCTCTGGACAGTTGATGTGTATTTTTCTCCCATGTTTATGAAATGAAAAAAACATTAGCTTGATGTACAGAGGGTTGTTCATCGGTCACCACATGCATCCACTCATTGCTGTTATTACCAGAACGAGTTTACAGTTATACCGGATGAGCTGGCCTCTGTACTATGCTGTGTTTGCTGCAATGCTAGAGATTGATTTGTGATGTGATTTAAATTGAATTGAAGCATGATTTAATGACCTTACCTAACTTATGGAATTTTTAGTTCATTTTTTAGTTATTTTTATCTTTACTATGAGAATTTGCTTCTACACTTTAGCTTGAGTGATCATCTTGTGAACGTTTAAAATATAGAGTATATATTGTTGTCTGGAACGACTTGTCCACCGCCAATTATCCACTTTCTTTTCTCAAAACAATCTGTTGAATGCGATGCAGTCAGGTTTCTGCCCGGGACACAGCACAGTTACTACCCTGATCAAAGTGACAGATGATATCTGTCTCGGGATGGAGCAACAAAAAGTCACTTTATTAACTCTGCTGGATTTCAGCAACGCATTCAACATGGGAGATTTTGATATGCTTTGCGTTTCGGTAAGATGGACATAGGCGTGAACCGCGCAGCAACACCAGATTCCCCATCGATCTGCCGGTCCATGAGATTAACAATTATACCAAATCTTTTACAGTACACGGCGCAAGCCTTTGGAACTCCTTGCTTAATGGTATAAGGGCGTCCGCTGCGTTAAGCGTTAATCGACGTGCTGTTTCTTGTAATCTCATATGATCAGCGCTGCGTGCAGCGGGTCCCCCGTCGCGCGGGTTACAAGGAAACAGCACCCGCGGCGGGCGCCCGCGCCGTGCACCCGCTTAACGCAGCGGACGCCCTAAGATCCGTGCAAACCTTAGCCATTTTCAAGACTGAAGGGGCACTGCTTTGCAATTATTAGTTCCTTGTGGTTGTGTGATAGTCGACTGGGTTGTCTTCGTATAATATTCCTCGTGTTTTATTTTTTTTATATTATTATTATTTTTTCCTTTCTGTAGAACGTTATTACTTTTCCATTGTGTATTTCTGTTAGGTGTATGTTACGTATAGTATATTATATATATTATATGTATTTATTTATGTTAGGTATATTGTATGTGTATAATGTAGTTTATGTAAGTATATTTATGTGTGTATTTTTGCACCCACACTTATATGGTGTAATATCGTCTTCTCCACACCAACAGAAAAGATATTGCTTCTTAGCAATAGGGCCTTTTGTAAGTACCTAACTTTATTACTGTCCATAATGTAACTTTTACCCTGTATCATGTTGTGTAATGTTGGTGTGCAATAAAGTATATTTGTATTGTATTGTTGTAGGAGATTAGACGAATTAGGTCTCTGAGAAAGTCCTAAGACTATTGCAAATGTCTAATTATCCAACATGTTTTATTTGTTACATATGTTGCTTGATATGGACAAATGAAACAATTGCCAATGCAATAGTGCATTATATGTATTTGTATAATACTACAAGAGGATGCCGGGAACTTAATTCCCGTGGGAATTTCGTAAAATCCTTCCTAATTCCTTTATTATAAAAGGAAACTGTGACAAATTTCAGTTTTTTAGGTCCAAGGGTTTTTGGTGGGCGTTGATGAATCGGTGAGTGGGTCAGGACCCGCAATTTTATATATTATATAGGTAAATACGGACAGGGTATTCCTATATAGTGTTTTGTTCACACAAACGCTTATTTCCTACTAGAGTAGACAGAGCATATTTGTCCACAATATAGCAAGTGTCCACATATTACGTCAAGGTCAGGGAGGTCCTGCTTAATGTGGCATAACTCACTAAGTTAGCGAAATTGAAACAAGCATGACAAAAATCTAGAAATTTTGCGTGCCGTAATATGTGGACGGCCCCTGACATATACTATCGTATTCTCATTGCAGGACATTTGCGGCATAATATGCGCGATTTTGACATGGCTGCTGATTTTGTACGCGGAGTTTGTCGTGATGATGGTGATGCTTTTGCCGGGGCTCTCTAAATATCCATTCTACAGCTATGTCAACATTTTCATATACCAGAGCTTCGCGTTCTTAGCCTTCGCCTCCCATCTTCGGACAATGTTTACCGATCCGGTAAGTGTATTAAAACCACTGCATTTCAATAAAAACAAATTTTCTCTTTATTATTTCATAGAGAGAAAGTTAGACTCTACAAACTTTTTACTTTTTATTTATTATTACTTAGGGAGCTCAAGCATGTTTGCGTATGTATGTATTTATTCTTTATTGCACAATGATATTACAGAGGATAACAAGTTTACGAGGGATTTTTTCTACTATTGATTTATTTTTTTCTAGGGCGCAGTCCCAAAAGGAAATGCGACGAAAGAGATGATAAAACAGATGAGTTTCCGAGAGGGGCAGGTGATATTTAAGTGCACTAAGTGCTGCAGTATAAAGCCGGAGCGCGCTCACCACTGCTCGGTATGCCAGCGATGTATTCGGAAAATGGACCACCATTGCCCCTGGGTGAATAACTGCGTAGGGGAGAATAATCAGAAATACTTCGTTTTGTTTACAGTAAGTGTTTTATCCTGTAGTTGTGTACGAATAGTAGCCACTAACCATTCCCATAAATAAATGGTGTCTTTCATAGGCTACTCTACACTGACGTTGAGTGTGTAACGTAAAAAAACTAGAAAAATTGATGGACTGTTTTTTCAAATAATTTTTATTTTAAATTAATAATAAATCATGAATCAAAGGCCCACACTAAGGTTTTCTCTTGTATCGTGGTTCCTTGAAAAATACACAAAATACACAGCCATTGACACCCATGATCCGACAACAAACACCTGCATTTTACACAAATATTTGCTCCGACCGATTAACGAACCCAGGACCCGTCGATCAAGAGCTGTGTCATTACCATTCGACTGAACCGGCCGTCACTATAGTTTACACTTGCGTTGGTCGCCCGTCAGATAGTCTTACCTATCTAAGCTAACAATTCAAAAAGAACTCCTGTAGAGTTTTAGAGTGTCTGTCTAAAGCTCTGTAATCATATCATATCATACTACATTATAAAACAAAGTCCCCTTTTGCCTCTGTCTGTGTGAACGCGATAAACTCAAAAACAACTGGACAGATTTTCATACGGTTTTTACCTATGGACGGAGTGATTCAAGAGGAAGGTTTACGTGTATAATTCATTCCCGAAATTCCCACGGAAATGAAGTCCTGGGTGGGAAGCTAGTTAGTACTTGCAAAATATAAAATTTGTGAGGATGTATGGATGTTTGTTACTCTTTCACGCTCAAACGGCTGGACTAATTTTGATAAAATTTGCTATGGTGGTAGCTGATACCCTGGATTAACACAGGCTACATAATTTTCCCAAATTCCCACGGGAATGAAGTCCCGGGCGGAAAACTAGTTTACAAATATAAATGTTTTATTCGCCTACTCAAAAATGTGCCGTACTATGCATTTTGCTTCTCTTAGCAGTACCGCGTTTGTTTCCGGTCTTCCTTCGTTTTTCAGAAGCACTTGCCTGTTATTTAATTATAATTCCATAAAAATCGGTATAGGGAACATGTCGTCTAAGTGGAGTTCAAGGGTAGATTATTTATTTAAAGCAGAGCTGTTAAAATGGTGCTTCCTAGCGATATTGATCGCGCATAAAATTACACCAGCGACTGCTAGCAATGGGGTAAAATGCAAGAATATACAGTTTTCTATAGGCTCGAAGTTCGATTATGCAACTCAATATTATGCTATGTAACCAAGCTGTAGTCAAAGTCAAGTCAAAGTTAAAATAGCTCTATTTTATAGAACACTAGCTTTCCGCCCGCGGCTCCGCCCGCGTCCTAATTTAAAATAAAATAAAAAGTATCCTATAAACCTCACGGAGCCCGAGACCTTTCCAACGAATGTAAAACTGTGGAAATCGGTTCGTGCGTTCTGGAGTTATAGCGTCAGGAAGGAAAACCCGACTTATTTTTATTATAGAACATTTAGAATGTCACTTAATAAAAGTCTAAATAGTAAAATACATTAAAGGATTTACATATATATGTATATACACATACAAACATTAGTTCTTTTAACCCTACGCCCATTCGCAAAGGCAGTCTTCGTAACACAGGAATAGGGAAGTAACTCCGAAAGGTGCTCTTTTTTAAAATCTAAACTCGAATTATAAATTTGCTTATTTTCTAAATCTATCTAAATCTGAAATAACTTTAAAAGCTGAGAGTAATAACTCTATACCTATATGGGGTGACTTTAATGGATGATGTTCATTTTGGTATCGGTATTAGTATGGAACTTATTATTAAAATAAATGGCACCAATTAAAATAAATAATTTATTTTTCATCATTTATATTTTTTTTCTGCGACATTATTCTTCATTTTGGAAAAGTATTTTTATTTTTCTTATTAATAGTATAAATAATCATCAGTAATTATGAAAAAAAAACTACTTCCAACTTGTTTTATTTACTGATAGAATAAACAACCAATGATAATAATTTTTAATTAATATAATAAATAAAAATACTATGTCAAAATAAAGAATAATGTCGCGAAAAAATGATTAAAATTAATGATGAAAAATAAATAACTTTCAGGGCAGGATTACTCTAATTGGACAATGAACCAGGACTAGCGCTTCAATTATTCTTAATCTACAGAAAATTACCTTTTTAACGGTGTATCATTTATTTCAATTGGTGCCGATACAAAGTTCCATGCTAATGTGCCCATCATCCTTTGTTAGCGAAACTTTAGGGGAAGATTCTCCTCATGAAACTGAATAACTTTCCCCAAGGAACCAATATGGGATTCTTAAAAAATATATTTAGGTCCCATACAAAGGGATTGTTCAACAATTACGTGATCATTTTTGCCCCCCCCCCCCTATGTAATCACAGCATAATCTTTTTTTTTTAACCCCCCCCCCTCGCCTTGATTACGTAACAATACTGATAAAATAAATATGCCGAAAAAGTATAAAAAAACTGAATCTGGTCACACTGTTCCACAGTTTGTCTATAGCAGGGGAAATCCCGTTCCATCTATCTAATAGTTAGTGTTATTCGACGTAAATATCTAAATATAATTTATTTATTCATTTCGCTATACGTTAATTAAAGTTATAAAATGATGACGTGATCATGGCTTCTTCCCCCCCCCCCCCAAATAATCCGATGTTTATACAAGCACCCGACCCCCCCCCTTCCGGTGATCACGTAATAGGGATGTTGACAGTGTTTGATTTTATGAATTATTGTATGTGAAACAAAAAATAATGCTAGAAATATATCAATATCTGAAAACAGCATTAAAATTGGTTTATAAATGAACAAGTTATTAGCATTTCTATTATCGTAAGGACTAGCTATCTCGTTTTGTGGGGAGAGCTAGCTATCTCGTTTTTACCTACGCAAATAAATGGCGGTGACGTCACATGTCTGTCAGTGCATCTCTTTTTCGTTGTTTGACAGTTTCCCCCTCTATTAAAATGTAATAGCTTGTAACTTTTTTATTACTCAATAATTTTCAAAAATTATTTCGGTTTTGGATTTTGGATTCAGGTCCTTTTTAAGATAAACAATAAAAAAAATGTAGTCAACATCCCTATTGTTGAATGATCCCAAAGGCATTTCGGCTCATTGCACAAATCGCATAGAAAGGCAAATTTTTTTTTCATATTTCGACCGACATTCCATGGGGAAAGTTGTTCAGTTTCGTGGGCTGATTCATATCCTTAATTTTAGCTGGCTCATTACAAGTCACCCAATATTCTTGATCGGCGGGTCCTGGGTTCGATTCTCAGTCGGGGCAAATATTTGTGTAAAAAGCAGATGTTTGTTCTCGGGTCATGGGTGTTTGTGTCTGTCTTTGTGTGTTCCAAGGGACCCACGACACAAGGGAAAACCTTAATGCGGGCCTTTGAGCGTGAAGCGTTTTTTTTTTATATTAGTTTGAATCACGTTGAATTAATGTTTCATCGTAACGAGCAGGGTCACTTTCAAAACTACCCCTGTGTACTGACAGAAAAACGCTTAATAGTTTTAATAGTGCATTATGATATAAGTGCGGTGTGTTGAAAATTACAGCCAAAACTACAAGAAAGCAGAGGCTGTAATTATCAAAGCGCACGTATGTCATACGACGTTTTATAACATATTTGCGAGGAAATAAATAAAAACAAAGCGGTGATAGCCCAGTTGGTAATGAGCCAGACTTGTAATCCAAAGGTTCAAATCCTGGTGCGGGCCTGTACCACTAAATTCGCCTTTTCGGATTTATGTAAGGATTTCTAATTATCACTTGCTCAACGGTGAAGGAAAACATCGTGATGAAACCCGCCCGTCCAAGAAAATTCATTTTCGAAAGAAAGCGGTCCACCAACCCGCATTGGGCCAGCGTGGTGGACTATGGCCTAAATCCCCTTTGTGTTTCGAGGCACAAAAACAGCCAGTATTAATAATAAAGTAAATTAATATTTTTGTGTTTTTGTTATAGATAAATGGTTGTAATTTATTGTAAAAATTAATTAAATTAAAGAATTCAGTGTTTATTAATTATATTTTATCTCCCGAAGTTAATTTTATTCATAAAACGTTGACCAGTTTTCTGACATAAAAACGCTTTGCTTAGATTTAAAAAAAGTACCGTTAGTTTTTAGACGGAGCATCTGTTTTACATTACATTACAGGATAAGTAGGTAATAAGATACAATACGATATTGAAATTGGTGAAATAAGTGACCCTTTACGAGCAAATGTGTTATAATCATATTATTACAACGTTTTTTGTTTTAAATGTCACGGTGCTTGCAATAGCGCCGAAACATCAGACTTATTTAAAACAAAAATCGTGGTGAAAACCCTGTTTAATATGTTTAAAACTGGTGAAAATAACCGCGAGAATCTTAAGGCGACTATACAGCACCTAAATTACGATTTTATGATGCGTAGATAAGCATGACGCACTGCATTGAATCGAAGAAAAAAAAACTACGGTAATATTCAGGACATAAACTAGATAAGTAGTTTGCTGAAAACATGATTCAGCACTTTTGGTTCGATAGAAAAAGCTCACAAAGTCGCCTCTAAATACCCAATATTTGTATCTTTTAAGCTGTAAAAACCATAGTAAAATGCATACAGGAACTTGAATTTGCTATCAAAATGTTCGTGATTGAACACTCTCGATAAGTAGTTAACGCATTTTTCGATTTAAGCTGTCACCTTTCCATAAATCTCATTTTTCTAACTTTCGAACATGTTTTTACGCACGCACGCTTTCATAGTCCGTAAACTTCGTGTATCGACACTATTCGCACTGCCGGCCCAGGCCTGTTGAGAGACGGAGATGGCACTATTTCTATGTGTGCTGTCATTATCGGGTGCTGTAGTCGCCTTAAACAATATAAACCTTTAACCTTTGTTAAATTAAACAAGAAATTGGTCGAATACATCAACATTGAATTATTACATTTTCATGGTCTTCCGTGTTCCCGCTCATATTCACCCTGAGCCCTGAAGAAGTCGGACTGTAAGAAGAGGGGAGGCCTTTGGTCAGCAGTGGGATGTTTCACATCAATTGAGTTTAATTTTTGATATGATGGCGTCCACGATTTAGACAATAGTCTTACAGAAAATTACGAGAAAATAGACAAAAAATTAAAGATGTTTTTATTATTTCGGACATCATTACATATAGAACAGGCAAGATCACACTTAAATACAAAAGAGAGAAACATGAAAACAACACAAAGTACAACGATTTTGGAGCAGTCAGATGTTATGACCTTACACACCCCATTAATTGTCATTTTTAGTTTTCACTAGCAAAAGTCAACCTTCTTATATCTTATTATTATTACTGCCAATTTTTGATTCTTGTATTTTCTAACTCCCCAGTTTTACATCGCTGCCCTCTCGATCCACTCGCTTACGCTATCGGTGTATCAATTCGTGACGTGCATTCGGCATGAGTGGCGAGACTGCAGTACTTATTCGCCACCGGCCACTGTCGTGCTACTCCTATTCCTCATAGCTGAAGCGCTGCTGTTCGCTATATTCACCGCTGTGATGCTCGGGACGCAGCTACATGCTATTTGGAACGATGAGACTGTGAGTACTTTATTTCTTAGGGATAATGGACCCCTTTTCCCCCTAAGCTACTCGCAATGACCTGGCTTACACTATCCATAAATCAAGTGAAGTCCTTTCTTCTCTTGGTAAATTGTGAAATGGACTGTAGTGCTAACGAAATTAGATTTCAAGAACGAAAAGACAACAACAAATCTGTGTTTGCTAACTTAATTTTAGAATCCTAACGGTTTAGAGGCAGTTGTACATAAACCACGTGAACCCTTTTCCCATTTAAGCAAAGCACTCGACCGTTCCTAAACCACCGAAACGTCAGGCTAAGAGTACACGGGTCGGTTAAACAGCTTCTCATAGCCCGCTAAGCAATTTTATAAATTTCTTCACCCCCAGATTATGTCAAACGTGGCATCAAGTGGTTCTGATCCACTGATGCTCTTCGTACCCCATATGGGATTACAAGCGTGAGCGTATGTAATGTGTGTGTTAGTTTAGCTATTGCTTCACTGTTTTTCGACATAGATGTAAGCGCGGAGTGGTAATAACTGTAATTTAATTTCAGGGTATCGAACAGTTGAAAAAGGAGCAAGCGCGATGGGTTAGGAAGTCCCGCTGGAAGAGCATACAGTCAGTATTCGGCCGTTTTTCCATTCTATGGTTTTCGCCGTTCACTCAGCCATCGCCGAAGACCAAGCTCGAGAGCTATCTATACAGCGTCTAACCGTAACTGGAGCAGCACTAGATGAACTACCTCACAGGCCCCGTTAAGTATCGAAAAACTACGACGGCAAGCCCAATTTAGCACAGAAGCTGGTTAAACTACTCTTGTACAGCAAGTCGCTAGAAAATATATATGTAATAGCTTTTATATTATCGTAAGCTGAACAAAGTTATTATTCAGCATAAAACAGCTGTGTGCTAGTCGGGATGTGACGATAATACTTCAGTAACATTTGAACCGACGAGCGCCAATGGAAATCTGTTTTAAAACAATATTTGAAATATTTTTGGACCATTTATTTATAATAGTATTTATTTATCATCAATTTACATGTTAAATTATACAGTGGTTTGATTAGCTTCTGCTTTTCTCGAAATTAATTTCACCATATCAATGGTGTTTAGTGTTTGCCAAGTCGAACAAAGGTTCTTACGCAAGTGCGTTGATTTCTATTCTGAAAGTATAATGTTGTTTTTCAAAAAAAGTGCAGTTTCGACTGAATAGAATCAAACTTGTGACCTCAACAAGAAGTGAATTACGCACTCACACAGTGAAAGGGAACCAAAATAACTGCATTTACTATTGTTACAAAAACTGTTCACAAATATATCTGGTTTACTGACACCCAGTTGCTGAGACGTCCACTAAAGATAATGCTACTTTAAATATCATTCTGTCATTTTCCATCTTGTTAACATAAACAAGGACGGTATTACATTTAAAGAAGCTTTAACTTTAATGAGCGTTTCCACAACTGAGTGTTTTTTTTAAATTCTTTATTTATTTTAAAGAGGGTTTTGTTAATATAACTGAATGTTATACGCATTAATTAGGTTTGAGAAGTCATGGCGACGATAAAATAGTATAAGAGCTATGAGTATGGATAGTAAAAGAGAAATTGAATGGAAGGTACAAGGATAACTGTTATTTATCTAAATGAATATAATTATAATATTTGATTTTTACTGATGTTTTAGAAGAATATCCTGAAAGATTAACCATCTATAAAGCGTAAAAATCACGTTAATATCAGACACTTAAACTCGAGTACTCAAAACAAAAAAAAAATTGAGAGATGGTGTTCCCAATGCCTGATATTTTATTGTGTATCTACTGCCCTGGTCTTCAAGATCTTATTCGTAGCTCTATAAGTAGGGCCGAATAAAAAAGGAGCCCACATGTAACGACGCTTAAACGTTTATAATATCGTAGTCTATAAACTGTATTACTATGGAATTATGTAGGTATACATTTAGGTCTAAATTAGGACCAATATGACATGGTGTAAGGATCTCTATTTTGTGATTTAATTTTGTTTTGTTTTGTTGGCTTATGATGGGACAATATTGGAGTAGTTGACAAAATATGAGGTATTATTTCTTATGGCACGTAAGATATTATTAGACTGTCCTTCCCGTCCCCTCTTTCTTTCATATTTAATGTAGTGTCCTTGTCAGAGTAAATTCGTGCCCGTAGTGTAAATAGTGTATCGAATGCAATCGCTAGTATTCCACATCCACGTTAATTTATTTATTTAACTTAGTTTTAAAATCGATATTCTGCTATGGTTCTTTCTACCCATTGGATGATTGTAAGCTGACTGGAGGATTATATAAGATGCTATTTTATTAAAGCGCTTTTTCAGTGACTCTTAGAATGAAGATAGGGATATTTTTAAATGATGGATTACAACTTTAACTTTTTTTAGAATAATAATGAGTTTTACTACTATTATGCTATCAATTATCTGATATTTTACTATTATTAAAATAATACGGGAAATCTTAATAAATATTTCTTAATCCATCTTCAAAGTTCTTAGTAAAATTTTCTCTCAAAAGCAACAAAAATGTATTTATTGGCAAAAGTGGTTGTTAATAAAATAGTGCCTTGTGTAATCTTTGCAAATTTAATGAACCCGCTTATCGAAGTGTCTTAGTGATTTTTAACTCGAACTGCCTAATACACATAATAAGATAGGTGTACAAAATAGCTTTGATAAATTAAGGAATTGTAAAAAGTGTCTTTAAATATTGTTGAGATAAAGATCCTAGCAGACACAGACATCGTTTATTTCGCAATGCGAACGACTTCAATATTACGTACTTCATTAAAAAAAAGTTTTGTGTTCCGAATTTATACTATTTAACAATGTAATGACGAAAATAAGTTACGTAATATGATCACAAACTTGCTTGTTTCCTCAGAATCTGTTCGGATCTTTACATTAACAAAACTATATTTTAATTATATGTAGGTTCAATACAAAAGAACAAATAGAATAATTGCTAATCTTCAGTGTCTTAATGCATTAGTACAAAATATGTGTACTATTTTATCATAATGCTATACTGCATCTGTCATGAATTGTTATACCTCATTGATTATTTTTATACTTACCAATATTAATAGTGTGTTACTCGAAAAATTAAGTTATATCGAAAATAAAAATAGATTACTCTTTACAAACTATCTTATGGTAATACAAAATAGAATATTTATTGTTGTAATTTGTAAGATGTTTTTAGCATACATCTTTTGGTTTCTTTCGAAATTCATAGGCCTTAACAAGAAACATGTTTATTATAATTGCAAGAAATATTTTATTTTTGTACCCAAGCATACACATACTGGGTGAAAAAAAAACCTCCTAGCTATATTCAAAATCCTAAACCAGTATCACTCAAAGAACACATTTATGAAAATACAATTTTTTAAAAATATTTTTTTCATGGGAATAATTCATTTTTTGCCTAAACGTAGACTTGCTCCTACACCAGGCACGCGAGGGGTGCGGGTAGCGCTCGGGGGGTGCGCCCGAGTGGTGTCTACGTTTAGGAAAAAAAAATCAGCCCCCCCCCCAAATAAAAATAAAACAAATAAAAAAAAAGTGTTGAGTAAGTGATACTGGTTCAGGATTTTCTATAAAGCTAGGAGGTTCTTTTTCAACCTGTATACAGGGCTTTAGGTATCTCTCTTTCAACCTCTCGGGTGGTTAATCAGTCCATGAAACTGAACAACTTCCCCAAGGAACATAGGTCAAAATACGAAAAAAAAATTTTTTATCTCCCATACAAAATGCGCTATAATTATGCTGATGAAGTTTGTATGGGAACTAAAATATTTTTTTTCGTATTTTACCTAGGTATGTTCCTTGGGGAAGTTGTTCAGTTTCATGGACTAATTAACCACCCGAGAGGTTGAAAGAGAGATACCTAAAGCCCTGTATAAACTATTTTCCTTTACATTTTATTTATTTATTTTCGTTTGTATCAATTTTCATGCATTCATATTCAGTCATGCTCCACTTTTGTTTTAAAATGCGTACATTAACAACTCTTCGGGTAAAAATTAGCTTCTATTGAAAAAGTTGTATGTTAAAACCAAATTTCGTGACAAATAAATAAAAGCAATACTTAAATAATAATTATAAAATGTAGCTTATTACTATGCATAAGCCTAGGTTTATGGCATCGGAAAATACATAGTTTAAGGTTTGTAAAGTAATTAATTAAGAGCGCTTTAACACTTTCATTTACACTCGTTAAATAGGCTTCTTCCCAAAGGTCCACGGCTCTATTGTTCTTCATTTCCCAACGGGTCCATGAAATTTTTAAATAGCGTTTAAAATTTTCATACATGAATTCCCACTGGGTCCACGAGACTTATCCGAAGTACAATCAGCAAAAACGATATAAGAGTGTTTATGCCATTAGTATCGGCAGAACAACTTATTGATGACTCGTTGAGTTATTGTTGTAGAAAGGGCCGGTTTAATGTAAGCTTATCAATGGTGGAGATGCGACTATAATTTATTAATACCTACTTCAAATAGATCATCTGTGGTGTAACAGAGTTCGCTAGGCTGTGCAACACCACAAAAAAAGGCGAGAGTCTATTAATGAGAGCTTATTTACGTTGCGTGTTAGAAACAGAGTGAGATAGCCTACCCATCCCTGGCAACCCTATGCCAGGGATGGGTAACGCGCGCTTATTCTTATCAGTTGACCATGCTCTCTTGAAGTGGGCATAACAAACGGTGCAAAGCGAAGTGCATGGACAGACAGACAGAGTTACTTTCGCATTTATAATAGTAGTAAGGATATAAAATTATCGTGTCGCGGTGTTTGTTGCCAAACTCCTCCGAAACGGCTGGATTTTTGTAAAATTTGTAAAATTTTGTGTGCATATCGGGTAGGTTGGAGAATTGGCCAACATCAAAATTTGTAAAATTTTGTGTGCATATCGGGTAGGTTAGAATTGGCCAACATCTATTTTTCATATTTAAAAAAATTAAAATCCATCGGAACAGTTTCCACGATTTTATAGTTTACTTATAAAATCAACAGTTTTATATGTGCCTATATGTTACAATTTAAACCTTTTAAAGATATTAATCCGTTTTCTCTGCCTCTTAAATTCCTTAGTTTTTATAATACTAGAACTAGAATTTCTAGAATTTCTTGCTTTGACTAGAATTTCTTGCTTTGGTATTAAAAATTTAAATCTTCAATTATGTACCTAAATCACACATTACGATATTGTAAAGCCAATGTTTAATGATGGTGGATGCGTGCGTGCGTACGTATACAACATTTCGGCCATAAAAGGTATCAGCTAACCACTGGGATCTATTCCGATCTAATACCAAAATGGAATACCAAATGGTGTTAGTTTTAATATTTTTTTAAATTTATATTTCGGACTAATACCACTCTTTAAAATCATTATTATCAATTTACGATCTATTCTGAAAGTTTTTTAATAAATGTGATTTTTTTAATGCATAAGACAATTTTAGTGTAAGACGAGATTATTTACAAAATTATTATACCAAAATTGTGATTTTTTAATGCTTAAATTAAGTCTTGCACAAAGACAGTCTGATACAATAAAGACTACTTGTTCATGTAGTCGCTTTCTTTTATTTCATAATAAATTATATATTTTTTTACTTATACCCACCTTTTTTGTCGACTGTACCAAATATTCTCATGGACCCGCTGGGAAAGAAAATGCTATTTTATTTTTAATGTCGTGGACCCATTGGGAATCAAAGTATGAACTTACATTTTTTGAGAACAATAGAGCCGTGGACCTTTGGGAAGAAGCCCTACGAAAACAGTCACATACACAGGAAGATTAGATATTTAAGAAAATAACCGTTACGATACTCGCCAGGATATCGTAATGACCGTTTCGATATCGTTGAGCTTCATATAATGAAGTATTGAACCACAAATTTTTGTATCCTAATTTTAAAACTAATATGGTCTATTTGGTAATACTGTGGAAAGAATGCGCGCGCAGCGTTGATACACGCAGAGTAAACGTAGCTTAACCGCGTCGCGTCGTCGTCGTCGTCGGGTCGACTTTTGCAGAAATTTAGTGTTTTTAGGCGTTTTCTCAATCGACAAGAGCGCGGTAAGAAGAAGTGTTTAAATTTTGTATGTTTGATTTCACATAACCATGTTAGTGAATTTAAATATAAAAAAATGTAGGTAATGAAGAATCAAAGCGCTCTTAATAAACTCTGCCTTATGTACGCTTATTAATTGATACACAACATAAGAAGTTATCTTTGCCTAATTTAAAAATGTTTCTAACTATATGATGATGAAGCAATTATTTAATGAACACACATTGCATATAGTGAGTGAATATATAGTGAGTGTTGTAAATTTTAATTTTATGTACCCTATATATTAGTGAAAAGACATTTATTAACAACTCAATAAATAATGTTGATTTTTGAGCTAGAATTTGATAAAGACTTGCACACTGTATAAATATTAAATTACGCTTCCTACACATTTTGTAGACTATCATTATTAAATTAATGAAAATGATATAATAAGTATTGATAAGGTTTATATAAAATAATAGTTACAAATTGACATGTCAACCCGGCTTACAAACTTGTTACATTTTATGTAGATTATATAGATAAATAGTTAAATATACATTACAAAGTTGTTTACGCTGGTGTACTATCATATATTATGTAATTTCAAATAAGAATGCTAAAACAAAAAGTTGTTAATCAGCCCACAGAACTTAACAACTTTCCCCAAGGAATATAAGATCGGAACATGAAAAAAAAAATGAACCAATGTCTGACTTGAGATGCTGTCCTGTATATGACTAGTAGGAGTGATAATATCTTTTAAAAATCTATACTACAAATAATTTCAATTGAACGATATTTATCTATTGGTGTCTATTGGTGGATTGATGTATCGACATATATTGGTTATTATATTACCTGTTTAAAAAAATAAAATAGTTAAAATTGAATTATTTTTGTATAGGTGCCTACATATAATATTGTATTGGATAGGTGTTTGTTAATTTATTATTCAGTATGTAGAAATTATTTATGACTCAATTTAAATATGACTTAAAATACTTATAATTATAACTTTTATGACTTTGACTTATAATTTTTATTAATATCGATAGTGGGTAGTTTTAAGACGGCATGGCGCGAGAAAGGAGTTGAAAGTAGCTATTTTCTGTTTCATTTGAATCGTATAACTGATTAACAGATTTAACAAAAAATATTTTTCCTAGTCAAAAGAAACATATGTTAGTGACTAACTAACTGACACAGCCTATCGACTCTACTTAATATAGGTATGTTAGTAAGCCACTACTAGATCACTCACCGTAACTCGCGAAATTAGTCGCAGTATGGGAATTTCCAATTTTCATTCGAATTGCATCACATGTATTCGTTTTTAATTCTTTGTATCTCTTGGTTTCCGCAGAGTAGAATATAATACCCATCTTATTTTATCAATGTGCTGTAGGCCATTAAGATATACACATGTGAGCCAACCAGCACACGAGAAGGAAAAATTAACTTATATAACGAATGTAACTAATTTTGAAATGTACTGCCGGTTTTTTTTTTACTTCTATATAATTCCAATTTACTCCTACAGTCAGACAGGTCTACTCTTATATCTAGCATCGGACGTATCCCCTGATGGTCCACACAAAACCTACCTTATGTAGTGGGTTCCTTGGGAAACTAAGACCCAGAACCGAGAACATTATTTGCTTTTTACAAAATACCTGTCCCGCCTGGGAATCGCACTGAGAACTATCAATTCTGGGGCAGTTCCACTACCAAACCAATGATGAGCTGAAACTTTACGTTTCAGACAGCGCGTGGGAGTTACTGTGTTGGGCAAATCAGAAAATCAAAGCTTATTTTACTCGCTGCTCGTCTTTCGTGCCCACTATCTTATCAATGAACTTAGGTATCTAGATTAAGTATTATATAATACCTTAGCAATAGCTATTTGTGATTTCTCATTATATGCTAACGCAAGGAACCTGTAAATAAATTGATACAAATCACTTTATCATGTTCGAGTGTATTGACGAAGATATCTACATTTTAGTAGCTACTTAGCGCACGAATTGCATGGAATTCCAGTGTAAAATATTCTCCAGCATCTTGTTTGTCTAAAATAAATGTAAGATAAGTTTTTGAAGGGATTTATTTTCATTAAAAATGAAATATGGAATGAATAAATTTGTTTTCTTCATATTCTTACCATTAGCTCGGTAAGTCTGTGTTTTTCAAACAAACAAATCATTAAAGTTTTGAAACTTATGTGGCATGATACTTTTGGGTGTGGTGTTTAAAACTTACAACTCTCGCCCCCCTTCCACCTGACGCTACACCCCCCCTCGCCGTGACGTTTGTCCCCGTTAACAGTTTTTATATTTTTTGCGAAAACTATAATAAATACAAAAAAAGTGAGAGCAAAAATGATCCTCATTAAATTGTAAACAAAATATGTATTGCATGTTATTATGATAGGCCTGACGGTTTTCAGGCTGTAGATAGTTGAATTATTAACCTTTCAGAACCCACGATTTTAAACGTCAAAACCGCTGAAGCCCAAGCAAATTTAGTAAAATTTCGCACAACTGTCAAGCGTCAACTCGAGTGGACGCCGGGTCCTCGCAAACATTTCTGACAACTGTCAAACGGCAACTCGAGTTGACGCTGGGCGCCTTGATACTTACACTACAGGATGTTCAAATAAGTAAATAATTCAATGAATTTTCAAATAATTATTATATTTATGTATTCTATATTATTGCAAGTAGAGTGTATCAGATTGAAATTTTAAACATTAATTTGGTCTTAGCATAACAAGGTAGACAAGTATTTTTTTAAATAGTTATTTTAAAGATTTTTTTCTAAAGGGTAGATAAATTAAACAAAATATAATTTACAAATGTTTAATAAAATCAATAACCCATCTATCAAGATTATGAAAAAACACAAACAATACACAAATGGGTCGGTTTCAAATGTTGATGCCTAGCCCTTTCCAGTCCAGAACGTTGAAAACATCTTCCAGTGCAGCGGTGAACAGTTTCGGAGATATAACGTCTCCCTGCCTCACACCTCGCTGCAGTAGGATAGGTTTTGAGTTCTGGTCCTGCAGTCGGACTGACATAGTGGCGTTTTTGTACAAGCATTTCAGCACCTCGATGTACAGGTAGTCTACTTGGCATCGCTGAAGAGACTGCAGTACAGCCCAAGTCTCAATCGAATCAAAAGCTTTCTCGTAGTTCACGTACGCCAAGCAAAGGGGCAAAAGTCAAAAGTCAAAAGTCAAAAGTGTTTATTTCATTGAACATATAAAATGATACTTGAACACGTCAATATTATGAATTACATTAGCACTTTTGGCTTTGCGCCTATTCGCAAAGGTGCAGTCTTCCTCAGGAGAAGAATAGGCAAGAAACTCCGAGGGTCGCTCTTTTTAAGTCAATCATATAAATTTTTTTTTTTTTTTTTTTTTTCTTACTTTTAATTTTAATTGACTTAATATCTGAATAACTCTGGAGCTGAGCAATTTATTCCCATGGTTGCTTGTCTAACAGATAATCCGAAATTCTATAATAGCCCTTTTTACAAAGTTTTTGTTTAATTATCGTCTTAAATTTTTCTAAAGGTAGGTTTTGAATACACATGGGAATCTTATTGTAGAAGCGTATACATTGACCCATAAAAGAGTTTGTTACTTTGTAGAGACGGCTGTCTAGTATATCCAAGTTATGTTTGCTTCTAGTGTTTACATTGTGCCTATCACTATTTTTCTTAAACAATTGTTCATTTTTCTTTACATACAAAAGATTATTAAATATATACTGGGACGCAAATGTCAAAATATCTATTTCCTTAAATCTATTTCTAAGAGACATTCTAGGTCTCATTTGATAAATCGCGCGAACAGCCCTTTTCTGCAGGACAAATATCTTATTAATGTCGGCAGCATTACCCCACAGCAAAATGCCATATGACATAAGGCTGTGGAAGTAACTGAAATATACGGTTCTCGCGGTTTCTACGTCCGATAATTGACGGATTTTTTTAACCGCGTAAGCTGCTGAACTGAGTCTGTTCGCTAACTTATCAATATGAGGACCCCATTGAAGCTTTGCGTCAATAGTGATACCTAAGAATACAGTAGATTCTACAACTTCCAGTTTTTCATTTTTAACCTGTACATTGGTATTAAACTGTTATACTCTTCAGTCTTCTGTATAACCTACTGTATACATAAGCTACGGTTTATGATAATCTAAGAAGCATATGCCAAGGCACAAACCCACATCGCATACGTGGCATTGCGTAGTAACTTTGCGTACAACGCCACGGGCCGAGCACTGAATGGAAAAAATTTACAAAATAAAGTTTTTGAAACACTTTTTTGTTTCATCGTGTATGATTAGATTAGGTATACATTTTACACAAGCTGTTTATAAAAAAGCTCTTTAGTCCTATTGTCGCCCAGCTGTGGTGATAGACTCAAATACCGATAATCAAAACAAGTAATCCCATCAAACGTGGCATCAAGTAGCTCACTAGAACCACTGATGCTCTGCCTACCCCGTTAGGGATTATAGGCGTGAGCGTATGTAGGTATGTATGTATAAATCCAAGGTTAAAACAGATAACCTAAGGTTAAAACAGTAGAATAATTCTAGTGCTATTTTCCGCCCCCTCTTTTTAGATTTTTTGTCGATGAATTTTCATCCATATTACTTTTAAAAAATCGCTACCTTAATTTACCAACACTGAATGACGTCAAAACAAGCTGTTTTGCTACACACGACTATGAACATACGACCTTTATAACATTTTAGTCCACCTTGTGGAATTTTAATTTACGTCTTCCTGTAGAGTATAATATAACGCTTTTGTATTAAATTATACATAAGCACATAGTGTGCTGATATGTAAATAAATTTTGTTAGGAAATAAGTTATCTATCTTAACAGTTGCAATTTTCAAAGTTGTTAGTTGCATTACCTTTTCAATAATAAAAAATAATTTATTAGTTCATCTAAAATTTCAACAAGTTAAGTAGGAAGGTACTTAATTTAGTTGAGCTGCAGAAGTAAATGCATGTGTCAGTTTCAGGTTGAAGTACAAATTTCGCGAGCGATGTGTAAGTAGGGCCTAGTTTAGTATACTCGGTAAGGGAAAGTGGGTATTGTGTTGCGGACGTCGTCGATGTGACGGCCGCGTCCCACCCGTGCGGTTTTGCGCGAGCTGCCTGGCGGTGGCGGCGCGGCGCCCGCGCACCAAGGTGACCGAGTGTGAAGCCCGTGCGCAACGCCTACCACACCGCGCCGTCTCAGCCAGTTTCGCTGATTGCGCTCCAACCTGTCACATTCCTTTACGTAACCTGCCACATCAAGATCGCTCACGCCGCATTCCTTCCTCAACTATCACAGTACGTAACGCTTAAATTTACTGAATGCTTAGTTTTTGTTTATCTTCTAAAATAGTTACCTAACTTATTATTTTTTAGATGCAGAACTTGTTCCGCGCGATTTGTTTACTGGCGATCGTAACGCCATCTATCTGTCGGCCTTACGACCCGGAGGACGAGGACCTGAAGAGCGTGCTGCCATCTGACGGAAAGTTCGAGGCATTCTATCCTCGCGAGGCGCATGGGATTCCGAATGGGTCATCGCGACCTGCGCACGGGCACGGTAGTTTCTACAAGCACCGCAACCCGGCGCTAGTAGACGTGAAGAATGCTGCCGCATACGGCTTCCGATTTGACGGTATGAGGAGATTTAATTTCGATGACGAATGATTTTATTCATCTAGTGAAAATATAGAACATTTTATTGTAACTGTTGTTTTACTTAGGTTTTTCGGTCTGACCTACTAGCGCTTTAATATTTCAAGCACGTATTTCCTTCCGCCAAGTTTTTTGAGCATTTTAAATCGAAAAAATGTCTTTGTTGCAATTATTTACAATGCTAGGTAGTTATCGATACTTGCGTGACTGGATAAAAACTTAACTGATGAATTAATGAATGCTGATTTGTTGTTCACATAAATCGTGTTGCGTGTATGCATGTGTCAATACATTTATCGTTACAATACTTAAAGGCTTTTATTAATTTATTCTAGTATTGTAACCAAGTATGGGTGATGCTTATGGATATTTGCGTGTCACTGATACTAAAGAAATAGTAACACTTCAGACAAACAAACTGAAAATTGTCACTTTCTGCTCCTTTTGTACCTACATTACTTTTTTTGTAAACCCTTTGTAAAAGTGTTTTTAACCCTCGAAAAAAGAGGGGTGTTATAAGCTTGATTGAAGTCTGTCTGTTATATCGTAGCTCCTAAACGAAAGTTGACGTAATCGAGATGATTCTTAGCTATAATCTTCGATCAACTATAAAGAACGCTATAATTGATCAAAATTGGTTTAGCCGCTTGGTTTAGCGGCTAAACCAATTTTGGATTATACAAAACGTTTAAACTTTAAAGTTATGTACAATAAACCTGTTTTTCTTCTTAATTGTATTCTGGCGAAGTGAGAATCCGACCAAGTGATAAAATGTGTAAGACAACCTACATAATTCAATGAAAATTTCATAAAAAATGTGTTTCTATGAAAACTGACTCACAAAAACAGTAGGTACTTACTGGGAAGTACTCTCACACTAAATAATTATTGGTTGTTGATAGTTAAAGCTTCCCTCGTTAGGCTGAGTGGTTATGTTGAGCCTTCCCATCCATTACTTTCGAGTGCCATTGACATATACGTGGGCGATGGCATCGTAAAAGTGTCCCGATGACCCATCGTGTTAAAGGAGAGCTTAGACGATTTATAATCAATAAACTATTATCTGCCCTAACTGTACTTCGTCGTTGCACCCATTAAGGACGGGTTATTCGAATATCTTAATGGTTTACGTCAGGTTATTAGAATGAATAAGAAATAGTTTTGGGTACATTTTGCCAAACATTTTGTTTTCTAGAGAAAGTCTTTGAAAACTTAATTCTATTGTTAGTTATTAGAAACTTTAGGATCGTATTCTTTTGATTATCAGTAGATGAAAAATAACAACCGACTACAGATTTTTTTTTCTCTTTTCTATGCAACGACGCACGTCAATCGCAACCACTTAATCTTAAAAAAAGTGCTATCCATATTATTTATTAAATTAAATCCAATAATTAGGTACTTAAAATTGAGAATCGATAAACGGTTTTTTAACAGACCAATACACTCAAAAAAATAGACGCTACACACTCATAGGCACAGACCTAAGACTAAGGTTTTTCCTTTCGTCGTAGGCCCATGGAACATACACGAAGACAGACACGAACGAACACCCATAATCAACCATAAAAACATCTGCTTTTTAAACAAATATTTGCCCCGATTGGGAGTAGAACTCAGGACCCGTCGATTAAGGGGCAGCGCCGCTACCACTCGACCAAGCCGGCTGTAACACTTAGAGAGTGTGTAGTAGAAACGGATCGTGTCATTGAAAATAACCTCTACACTGCTTCTGGATGACCTTCAATTAGCTATTCAGTTTTAAAAAAAACCGGCTAAGTGCAAGTCGGACTCGCGTACTAGGGGTTCCGTACCATTATCTATAAAAACGAGTAAAAAAATCACGTTTGTTGTGTGGGAGTCCCCTTAAATATTACTTTATTCTGTTTTTTAGTTGTAGCGGCAACAGAAATACGTCATCTGCGAAAATTTCAACTGTCTAACTATCAGCCGATGGTGACAGACGGACAGATGGACAGCGGAGTCTTAGTAATAGGGTCCTGTTTCACCATGATCACATGACATGTTTTTAATTGCATTATTCGCATTGATAACGGGAAATAGACTGGAAACCAGTTAAGTATATTAGGCATTCTTTGCTGGAAGTCTCTACAGCTATTGTTACAGTTCCGGTCTTTGGCACAATCACGGAACTTTGGAACAAGAATGTGCGGAACATTCATGTTTTTGGTTTTACGTTTATACGCACTCTGGTAGAGAATGCAATAAGTACTTATAAGTTGGATGAAATTAAATTAACGAAAAATTTGTACGGAGATTTAAAAAAATCTATATGAGGTGATTTTACATCATCATTAGTTATACTTATGTGAATCTTTTGGGAGTGATTTTCCCGAAGAAACAGAAAAACGTTTCCTATATGTATAATATGCAATCGCTCTCAAAATGTAAGAAGAGGCGAATTTTATATTTTATATACTATATATATCTATCTATCTATATCTATACTCTATACATATTATAAAGAGGAAAGATTTGATTGTTTGTTTGTTTGTATTGAATAGGCTCCGAAACTACTGGACCGATTTGAAAAATTCCTTCACCATTAGAAAGCTACATTATCCCCGATGGACATAGGCTATATAATTTTCCCAGACTCCCACGGGAACGAAGTCCCGGGCGGAATGCTAGTATTTATACTACTAGTTTTTATTATAGTATATTTAGACCTATATTCCTTGGGGAAAGAGATCAGTTTAACAGACAAATTCACGTCGTGAAATTGGTTTACAGTCAGATCATATACTTTGTTTTATATTTATTAACTCGACAAGAACACTTCAGTCAATTTTAAAAACTAGGCAGACAATAACGAATTCAACAATTTTAATTTTATTTATTTTATTTCCAAAAGTTACAAACTATCTTTACATCGCTAAGTGTCACGACTATTTAGGCTGATTTATTTTGCTTCGATATAAAAAAGTGTTGTGTGCATTTGCCGTTATGGGTGGTGAGCCATAGGTTTCACGGTTGGGGAGTAAAGCCAGTCATGGGGTGCTGTCCCGGCTCACTGCCGCCGATAATGGAGACATCCCGGCATTCGACACGACTGTCGGCCGCATCCTTCCTGTGTTCAAATAAATCTATTTATATATATATATATATATATATATATATACAGGAACCGTTGAGATGTCAGCTTTTAGATTATGCATAAAAAAATATTACCATAGGAAATTCTTTAAGTTACACAGCTTTTTTGAGAAAAAAATGCGATTATCTCAAAAACTAATAACTATCGGCTAGGGAAGGAATTAAAAAAAATGTCGCAAATGAGCTCTACTTTAACCCCTTCAAGGGAATGTATCGAATTTCCGGTAACCCTGTATATGTAAATGAATCTCGATTTCCCTTGGTCATCGTATCACGCGTGAACGGATGGAACAATTTCGCTAATTCTTTTTTTTTGTGTTTATTATTGTCATGAGAAGGTTATGTAAGAAAAAATTAAGAAGTTAAAAATAAAAACAGGACAACGTCTGTCGGGTCAGCTAGTCTCTTAACACAAACAAAGTCGGGTTTGTTCGAGAACGTCTGTACCGATTTTGATAAATTGGTATGGGGGTAGCTGACACCCTGGATTAACACATAGGCTACATAATTTTCCCAAATTCCCACGGAAACTAAGTCCCGCGTGGAAAGCTAGTGAATTATAAAGACTGATATTGCATTTGTTAATTTTGTAAGCTATGTCATCGAATGCGGTCATCATCGATATATTTACCTACATAATATGCACATAGTATATATTGTGACGAATGGCACCACGTATCCTGATGCCCAACTGAACACTAAAAGGGATTGCTGTTTAACTTATATGTTAACGATTTACCAGGTTCAGTGAGTCATGCATGATACTACTTTGATAGTAAAGACTAGTGATCCACAAAACTTAAATAATGAAATATGTAGCGAAATTCAAAAAGTTATTGGACTGGCTTAACAGAAATCACCTTAAAATAAATATAGATAAGACTAATAATACAATTTAGGACATACAGAGCGACTGACATACACTTGAATATAACAATTAACAATAATTATAAAATAAATGAGATTGAGACAACAACATTTCTAGGATTACAACTAGATAAATTCTGTGATTGGAAGACATACATGTACCTAACCTAACCCGTGTTTGTAACAGAGGTCGATGGAACTGGCACTAACGCCTTATTATGGATATGTGTCATCCATACTTTCGTACGGGCTAATAATTTGGGGAAACTCTGTAGAAGCAAATACAGCGTTTATTGTGCAGAAAAAAATTATAAGGGCAATCTGTCAAAGGCATTTCATGGATTCATGCAAACCCTTGTTTAAATAGTTAAACGTGTTACCACTTCCTTGCAAGTACAGAGGCCAGCGCATCATGTTACTACATTTTCATTGCAAAACCGCTCTTATCACAACAGCACAGAGTGCACGCGTGTGGTAACCTGAGTTGCGGCCGTCCGTACATTGAACAATTACGTACAGACGTGGGTGCCCTGAATATTTTGAAAAACAGGGCAATGTGGTTCCTAGATAAACTAGACAAGCAAACAAACTGTATGCTCCGTTTGCAAGGGTTGATGTACATCGGAAAAACTCCTTTTGTATGGCTATAAGGGTTTTTAACAAATTACCGGAACACTTTAAATGTTTACCTCCTAAGCCAGGGGTTCCCAATCTTTTTCAGTCCGCGGCGCACTTACAAATTCAGAATGTTGTCTCGGCGCCCTAACCTAGCTAGCTAGTCGAAATAGATAGGTACAGTCGAAAAAAATAGGCACAATGATACTATTACAGTTAGGTAGAAAGGCACAACAATTAAAACATTAAAAATATGAAGCTGAGTTTTTTATTTATTAGAATACTACATTAAAACAAACCATTAAAGAGAGAGTTACGAAAAACTAAAATAAAATACAGGTAGCTACTTAGCCAATGCGATGGGTGAGCTTGGTGATCTCTACATATTTATTCAAAGCGTGGCATTGTTTATTTGTACCCGCCAATACTTAAGGTTTCGAATTATGTTAAGGAGGATCACCTCACGGCGCCCCTCTGTACTTTCTATGGCGCACCAGGGCGCCGCGGTGCACAGTTTGGGAACCCCTGTCCTAAGCAATTCAAAACAAAATTACGTGCCTGGTTAATAGGATAACTGTTTCTATTCCGTCGATGAATACCTTGCTTCTTGACACACTTTTTAATTTGACATTTATATTATTTTTGATATTGTTATTAATTATTTATAAATACTTTTGACACGTCTGCTACTAATTTCTACCCTGACAATTTGCATGTTTTGCTCATAAGGATGAACATTAGAAACGCAATTTCTGTAACAACTTATTTACTTTGTTCTGGCAAATAAACTATTATATTCTATTATATTCTAAAAACGCGATAAGCTCATGGGATTGGTTTAATACAAATGTGTTTTACTGATTGGTTATTAATTTATCTAACATTAGTTTAACCTTTATGTTGAATTTAATTCTCTGTAAGCAGCAAAGCGAGCGACGACGGGACGGGCGCAGGCTACTCGACCGAATCGATCCTCCTTCCACCCAGAGCCCATGTCAAAACACTTAGCCGCCTCAAGAAAAAAGTGTGAAATTATCTTAAGTGGCCAGTGTCTATGAAACCCCCTTTTAAAATCGGGCTAATATAACGGTACGTTGTGAGTAAAGATGGAAGTGTAGATAAGTTAATAAGATTATTACTATACCTCATGTTGAGGTCGGGGACCGGCTTTTAGGGAAGGAATGTTTCTGAAACCCGTGTATAAAAAACGCGTAGTCCCCTGGGAGCGGTCATTCGTCGGCCAGTGTGGGTGCGCGCATCTTCGTTCCAAAACAAGGTCTCTTTTTTTGTGTTTAGTCCCCTTAATTCCTCATTTGGGTCAGAGCAGTAGTGCTGAGTCGCAGCTTACAAGGGGTGAACGTTTTCCGGTTTAGTTTTCACTGGTCTAGTGCGATGTATCCGGATAATATTGGAATGGTAAGTAGATAATGTCGTTCTCTTTTTTTTTTCTTTTTTTTTAAATTATATCCACGCTTATGGAATATAATTTTTAAGTCATTTTCTTAAATGTATTTTAATGCGTGTTACTTTTTAAATAATTTATAGTTTCGCATATTTATCAGTTATTATACTTATATTTCAGTAGAGTTATGGTTCTATATGAGCTATTTAATTTTAAGGCAGGAGATGAAGCTAGTCAGGCTGCATTTTCATAACTTCTATCTCGATCTTTTTTTACTACAATTAAGATGTCGAAATATTGTTAGGTTTCATTAACAAGAACATTAACATTAAAAAATATATATAGTCTGCAAACTCGGTCTTTTTGTGTCAAAAATTGTCTTATAAGCGCTCTCATAGCTATGTCCCATCAATAACCAAGTATACGCAGTCAATGACCACAGGAGAATCGTATACATAATATAATCGCAGGTTGAAATAAAAAAAACACATTTAATAATTTTACGATCATTTTATCAATTATTTACGGACATCTGCCTCGATGCACGGTTCATCTAAATCACTTTACGTATTTTATTTTTAAATGTCTGGATGCCCAATGTTACCTTTCCAGAAACTTCTTCACAGTATTGTTACTATTTACCTTGACTATACTTTCATTAAACATTTTCCTATTTCAAGATAAGTTTTATTATGTAGTTAGGTACTTGTGTTCGTTTTATAATTGGTCTAAAGCTAAATAACAACAGTTCAATTAATCTTTTTAAAAATCAAAATCATCGCAGGGTAAAATCAGCAAAACAATTTAAAATTCAAAATTTACTCCAAGTTTGACATTATTAACTACTATTAAGGAACTAGGGTAGATATTTCAGTAAACTTACTGATTGTAGTCCGATCTCATAATTACTGAACTCGAATAACGAGGCTATGACTGACTGACATCTGTGTTTAAAGTCTGTAATTACAAAAAACCTCATTAAGTAGTCATGAGTTTACCAAATAACCATACAGTCATTAATCTTTCCTAGTAGACCGAAAAAGGATGCACTCCTAATGAGTGTAGTCAGGCATTTATTAATCTAAAATGTTTTGAACAATCATTTAATTGTTTGTCTACTTATTACAAAGTTATTAACATAAACTACGTCGCTTAAACGTAAGCGTCTCTTAAAGAACAAATTTTAATAATTATAGGTGTTATACAGAGTGAGTTTTAATGACTACCTTAATACATAGCAAATGAAAAGAAAACAATTTGAAGGCTTTTATTCAATCACTTATATTTTAGATGCGATCGAAATTAATCAGTATCAGCTGAATAGAATCTCTCATAACTAGAATTATATAACTAGCGACCTGTATTTGGTAGTAATAGTCTAAATTCGAAAGTTTAGCTAGAAAATTAACCCACTTCTTAGGTTACACGAAAGAAATTTCAAATATTTATTTACAAGGACTGCCAATAAACCAGTAAACCGTAAGATGAATAGTGGATTGTGGAATATACGATATGCAATAGGCATACCTCGAGAGTCTATAATATCTTTTTTATTTATTTGAATTAAAAAAGTATCGGTGCAAATTTTCAATTCCACGTTACGTATTTCTCTTTAAGGTAGTAACGTCCCACTTGAAATGCTTAAATGGTTGAAACAATATTTACTCCTTCATAGTACGTAGTAGGTGAGTACTTAAATAATTTCATTAAATTTAATTTCCTCCTTTTTTTATTTTGAGTCATGTCAATTTCGTGTAATTTAGATCTAGGTATTTCGTGTAATAAAACTTTCCTTTAAGAAATGCAAAAAAAAATTTCGGCTTCCTATACAAAAGCAAATCAGCTCAGTCCGCTCCTAGAACTACCATACCCGGCGAAGGCTCGCAAAACCGCCTAAGGCTTTGGGAAAGATCTCCTTTCCCAAAGCATATCCATCTGAGTCTCCAACCCCATTAGCGTGTTAGTATTTGTGTCCATAGACGTCACAGAAGGAGGGAGTTCAAGTGAAACGATTAAGTTCAGTTCACGAAAGTCCGGGTAGGTATATTGTTACTTAAAACATACAAGGTTGTTACAATTTTGGTTGTCGGAAAATCTATATAATCGCTAACGCGTGTGCGCGCAACGGGCGAAGGCAGGACGACTGATCCGCGAGCCGAGCCGCTTGCGCACGTTCCTGGCTATACTTATACCAACATATGTGTTAGATAGGATGCTACAAGCGGAACAGCTCCCACCTGAACGCAACCTGCCTTGACCAACGTGAAGGTCGTTAAATCGTCTCCAGACCCAAGTCAGTCCATGCAAGGAAAACCTATGCAAGTGGGGGTATAGCACAGATAATAATAAATGCGAATGTGGTTTCTCCCCCAAGACAACGGCGCATATCATGTCGTGTCCATCGAGTCCGACCACCTGTACTCGTGAAGACCTGTGCAATGCCACGAATAACGCTAAGCGTGTGGCTGAGTACTGGTCTAGGAAAAATCAGCTGATCGCACAAATTGTATGGACAGGCGATTTATTTATTTATTTTTCAACCTATGTTTCTTGGAGAAAGATGTTCAGTTCAACTTTTTACTTATATTACTTTGTTCATCCTTCATAAGAAGTAAGCTAGTACTTATAATATGTTTCGGTGAGAATTTATTGCTTTAAATGATAATCATAGTCTGTACTCGTATAGTTTCATAATTTTCTGTTGCGAAATCTATTAGCCAAGCGAATGTAAATTATTTTTTAATACTTTCCTAATTTGTAGTTGGTTTTGATTCCTAATCGGGGCAGATGTTTGTTTTTGGGTCTGGGGTGTCTCTGTCCTAAAGGAACAAAGACAGAATACCACAACAAACGGTTAATTTTTTCGCGATGAAACAGGTCGTAATAAAAAGTTCGCATCTCTGGTCTCTTTATATGGAACTTCTGCGATCAACAGAAATAAAACACGAGTTTTTTAAGAATTTCGTAATATGGTCTCTTTGAGAAAACTTGTTACAGTTTCATGGTGAGAACCTAGTGAGAACGTTTTCTAAAGTTAATATAGGTAACTTGTTTTGCTGTGTGTGTGTCGCGGAAATTAATTAGCATGCCCGATCAGTACGCTTGACCAGCAGTGGGAAACATCGTACTCTATAACGTAACATAGGAGTGCATTGCTGTGTTTGTGTCATTTACGTAACCGGCATGCTTTATTGTTGTTTATGTTAGTTAATTATTAATCACTCATTACTTTTACTCTTCGCAGTACATTCATCGTCACGTAATTTGTTTTTTTTTCTAACACACGCCCACATAAAGGTTTTCCCTTGTGTCGTCGATCCCTTGAAACATATACAAAGACAGATACAAACACCCATAATCCGAGATCAAACACCTTCTTTTTACAAAAATATTTGCTCCAACGGAAATCAAACCTAGGGCCCATCGATCAAGAGTTCAACGTCACTATTAGTGGACGAAACCGGCCGTTGTTAATTTTACCTAAGGTCTGGGCTCTGAGGATACCGTGAGTTCGGTAGCCGAAAGATAAATTCGTTATACATTGCTGATATACATACGACAGCACATCTTGACGTCGCCCTTATCTCGCTTGTAAGGGACCATCCATAAATAAAAAGAGTGTTTGGGACTAAGGGAGTTAACTTTGTCGTTAATAGTTAACGCGTTTTGATACTCGTAACACATTTTGAAATGTGACGTCACGAAACTTAGGACCCCTCCCACCCCCTTGTCACACAATGTCACACTTTGTCGACCCCCTCCCCTCCCCTTAACGTGTGAGTGTGACGTAATATATGGGTGGTCCCTAAAAGCGTCAGCTTTCGTAGTCCAAATGGGTAGCCTGACGTGCTGCTCAAACTCAAAAGTGTTTATTTCATTGATCTTATAAAATGTTTCTTGAACACGTCAATACACAGTGATATATTTACATCAACACCTAAACTAGTGAATTACATTAGCGCTTTGGACTTTGCGCCTATTCGCAAAGGTGCAGTCTTCCTCAGGAGAAGAATAGGCAAGAAACTCGACCCTTGGAGCTCTTTTTAAGTCAATCATATACATTTTCTTACTTCTAATTTTAATTGACTTAATATCTGAATAACACTTGGAGCTGAGCAATTTATTCCCATGGTTGCTTGTCTAAAAGATAACCAGAAATTCTGTAATAGACCTTTTTACAAAGTTTTTGTTTAATTATTGTCTTAATTTTTTCTAAAGATAAGTTTTGAATACTAATGGGAATATTATTATAGAAGCGTATACATTGCTGTCTGTACAAAGTAATTTGCACTAAAGGCTTATGCAGATAAACAGTAAATAAAAGACCGATAAATCATAATCGATGTCATGGCCTAAGGGGTGGTAGCTCATTGAGACGGGGAAATATTTTACATTAAGGCTTACAGAACTTACCTAAGTCACTTACATGAGCTAACCTAAGAAATCCGCCAAATAACTGGAGTTTCCAAGTCACTTTACATCTAACGTTATTATTCAAAAACTTATTTTGAAAGAATACCATCTCACTTTCAACACGATAAGCAAAACACCAAAATGCAGGAAACTGTGTTTAATTTTAAATAATACTCACATATACCTAGTTTTCTAAAGTAATGTTGATTTAATAGTATATTGAGAATTTCATTCGGTAGAAATACATCATGCGTGGCTCTTAATTTTTATTCTGTTTTAATGTAACCATTATCTTCAGTCCATTTACCCACATACTTATTATTCGATAACATTAATTTCTGATATTTCTAACAAACAGTCAGAAGAAAAAATAAACATCTTTTGTATTTAATTACTTTATTTATTTGGTTTCTCTGCAAATCATTGATGTATATTGAGTTACACTGGTAGTATTTTTCTTGAATAGGTGTGACTTAATAAAAAAAAAACTGTGGTTTCGACCACCTAGGAAGTTTTGGCCAGATTTTTTCCATAAATAGTATACGTAACACACCGTCCTTTGTACGCTATTTGTGGACTTCAATTATTACCCTAAGCATGTATTACGCGAGCGATTCAATAGTCGGATCTACTTTCGTTTTCTCTACCTCGCCACTGACACAATACTACTTTCTGCTTGTTTTTATTTTTAAGTACCTTGCACTACAATTGATGTAACATTTTTGCCGTTTTCTTCTTTTATTTACTATCATTTTAAATAGTGACTGCTGAATTTAAAAGAATGTTATAATTTTCACAGCCGGATATTAAATTACGTAATTTGGCAAACAAGCAACGTTCTTTTTTTCTTAAGTTTTTTTTAACTTTACTGGATCAAATTGAATGAATAAAAATATTCTGAAATGTATGTATTATTACAGATGCGATTTTTACTGGGCCTGGCTCTTGTGGTGTCATCTGAAGCATTCTTCCTGAAATGGGGCTCAGATTCAACGTAGGTATTCCATTTATCTAATATCCAATACTAACACTGCTATAATTAAATGCGAAAATTGTGACTGCATAAGCGAAATGAATATCCTTGTCTACAGCGAACTTCTATTACGAACGTCATGCAATATGTATATTACACTTATTATACTCAGTAGGTATACATCCAAGTTCTGGGTTGATGTTGACATTGCACGTAATTATTGAGTAATGCCAATTACTGTTTGCTTATTATGCCAAATGAACCGCGAACTACCGGAATCGTCATCACCGTGCTAGTTTCCCATTAATAGCTACTAGCAGGCCAAATTACAGTTTAAAACATAATTTTAGTAAGATGCGTTTCAATTCAGAGTATTCTCGTAACCTGTGGGCAGTTTAAATAAGACTGCAGTGCAGGTTTTTATGTTAGTGCTTTGGTTTGTTCCAGCAGGCAGGCGGTGGTGCCTAAGACGTGGATGCAGCCGATGTCGCCAAACGTGTCGCCGGCGTACCGGTACCAGTACACATACAACCCGTACGAGGCGCGCAAGGTGTACCAGGTGCAGCACTCTCAATACGCGCAGCCCGAGCTGCCGATCCAGCAGATACAGCAGAGCATGGCGCCGATTCCCATCAGCGTGCCAGCCGGCGCCAGTCTCACGCCTGTCTCCCTCCAGCACGTCCAACTCGTTCCCTGCATGTGTCCCGTCGCCCCAGAAGAGGCAGAGAAACTCCAGGAGCAAGTCGGCCCCGGCCCATACCTCGCCCAGACATACCAACCCTCTTACTCCATGCCGCAACAGATTGCGGTCGCAACAGATAACTCGAAAGCTACGACAAAACAGCAGTAGTTCAATAATCCCAAGACCTATTAATAAAAATCCCACCAATGAATTTTCTTTTAAATTATTTTAAGACATTCTTTCGGGTATTAATAATTTATGAATTCATATAAAAATAGCGAAGACTGATAGTGTAAGTGTAAACGAGAACTGTGTGCGTTCATAATAAAATAATATTATTGAAAACTGTTTTATTTTCCATGACTTGTTACTTCTACTTGTAGAAATGTCTGCTCTCGGTATAGGATCGTTCAACCGTGAAAGCAGCTTAGCCCTCATTTATTCAAAGTCTGTTAATGAAATGTTACGACATGGCGAGTAGGCGCACGTAAACAGGCGGGCGGCCGCGGAGTAGTCGTAGTCTACTTAGACCAAGATCCCGGGGTCGCCAGCCCTTACTTATTTTCTCATAAACCAAATGTGTGAGAAATAGTAGTGCTGGTACGTACTAGTAATGTATGAATACCAGCTAACCTGGGCCGATGGCCAATTTTCAGCTACCAGGTTCTGAAGGTACTTCCAAAAATTTCTCACTTGTTAAAGTCTGGGTGCTATAAAAAGTGTTGTTATAGTTCTCTGAACATCATATACAAAAATCACGGCTCAGATTGTAGGTATAATCGCATAATTTACTTGCGAAATGTAAAGCGTCTGGCAGATATTACAGCCGACGGAGAGTGTCTGGCGGTGTTGAAAATTAATTTTTATATTTTATTACTTATATTCTATAAGACATCAGCAGCCAGACTTCAAGACAAGTGAGTAATTTTTGGAAGTACCTTCAGAACCTGATAGCTGAAAATTGGCCGCCGGTCCTGGTTAGCTGGTATTCATACATTACTAGTAAGTACTAGCACTACTATTTCCCACACATTTGGTTTATATGAGAAAATAAGTAAGGTCTGGCGGCCCTGGGATCTCCGTCTAACTGTTGTTGTCGTAATTTACTTTTCACGATATTTGTTTAGGCACGCAGCTCCTTTTACAACCGGGAACTTTATTATGTAATTACTTTCATTCTAAATAAGGTTGGTTCTATATTCAATCAAATACTTGCATTTCTGTCCCTCTTAATAAATTAATACCTAGGTACATTGAGCTTATAAATACTAAGTGACATATAATATCATTGCCTAGGTACGTTTTTATAACGTGTGGTAAGAAGTTTGCGGTGATATCAAACTTCTTACCACGCTTCTTGGAGTAAGCCGAATATTAAATGTTTTTCCAAATTTTTTAGGTTTCTATGGGATTTTTAAGTTTTTTTTTTCAAAGAAGAAAATTCACATTTTCTGAAAACGTGATCCTGAATGAGAAAACACTATTTTGTGTAACTGTAGCCATAGACATAAAATAAGGTAACCAAACCTCTAACCAAACTTTAACCTTCCTCGGAAAAAAAACCTTTGTCCTTATGTAAAAGTAAATGTCACTATTTTTTCTATGTCTATGGTTAATGTATGTAAGTCATAGACATAAAAAAAATAAGTAAACTTTATTTCAGTGATGTAACTCTCTAATTTTTTCTTTGTCTATGATGTAAGTCATAGACACAGAAAAAATAAGTTAAAAGGTTAAATATTTCTGATCTTTATTTTTATTTTTGTCAGAAAACAATACTACATACTCAAAGCAGAAAACACAAGGAAAACACTGTAAATGTCTATGTCATAGGTCCCTTTGATATTGGCAGAACATAGACATAGAAAAAATAAGTAAAATACCACTGGCAGAATCATTGTCGCCAAGGCGATGAATTGCCATTAAACTTGCATTAAATTGAAAAGACATCAAGTCATTGCAGAACGCCATTTTTAATAATTAAATTGAATACAATTGTTGTTGTTTTTTATTATTATTATTATTATTATTATTAGTAAGTATACACTCGGCTTCAAAAAAATCGCACGTCCGTAAAAATAGGCTTTAAGCACTGTTAATCCTTAAGACAAGCAGTTATTCGTAGCAATATTGGTATCATTTGAGAGCCCTATAAAAACTCTTGAAAAAAATATCCATTTCATTTGATTAAAGAAAAAGCTTGACACTTTAAGTCACTGTGAATGACAATGTAACTGATTCTCCTCTTCAAATTTTGTTTGTATTGTTTTGTTTTTTGGGTATAAAAGGGTCGATACAGCTTATTGGGGGATAAATTTGCTACCAACAGTCGAAGAAGACACAGAAGAATATCTTTCATCAGAAAAACGTCCTTGAAGATGGACACTACTGCTGCTGAAGCCGCCCAAGTTATCGCACTACTGCAATTAGGACTACGTCAGTGTGATGTTGCTCGGTAATTGCACTTGAGTCGCTTTTCTGTTCAAAGAGTGTACCAGCGGTTCCTGCAGACCGGTGGCTTTGTCCGAAGGCGTGGGTCTGGTAGAAATCGCTGCACTTCTGCGAGAGATGACCGATTCGTCGTATCGAAGTCTTTGAGAAATCGGTTCTCTAATGCTGTTGAGTTGCAACAGCAGCTTCAAGCAGTTCGTAGAAGGGCCGTGAGTGTCTCTACAGTTAGAAGAAGACTAAAAGAGAGAAATATTGTGGCTAGAAGACCTGCCACGGGTCCAAAATTAACCGCAGCGCATCGGCGAGCACGCCTGCAATTTGCTCGCGCCCACGTCAATTGGACCCTGGACCAATGGAGAGCTGTTCTCTTCTCAGACGAAACGAGAGTGTGCCCCTTCTGCAACGATAGACGCAAAAGAGTATACAGAAGACAATGGGAACGTTTTGCCCAAGCCTGCATCCAAGAGACGGTAGAATACGGGGGCGGTTCCTGCATGTTCTGGGGCGGCATATCTGCCGACGGCAAAACTGAACTTTCTTGCGTCTCTCGGACCGGCGGTGCTCGCGGGCAAGGGTCGATGACTGCTCACCGGTCGATGACTGCTCACAGATCCTGGAAGAACATGTGGTCCCCTATGCTGGATTTATTGGCGACGGGTTCACATTAATGCACGATAACGCTCGCGCGCAAACTGCTGGAATTGTGCAGGGCTACCTTCAAGAGGTTGGGATCCCTATCATGCAGTGGCCAGCGAGAAGTCCAGATCTGAACCCGATAGAGCACCTCTGGGACCAGCTGAAACGCAAGGTTAGATCCCGTGATCCCGCTCCCGCGACTCTTCAGGAGCTCCAAGACGCCGTTATTGAGGAATGGGACAGAATCCCTCAAGAAGAGGTCCTAAAGTTGGTGCGATCCATGAGGGAGCGCATGGAAGACGTCATTAGGGCTAGGGGGGGTAACACTAGGTTTTAGGTTAGTTTTAAGCAACTTTGTTTTGAAAAATTAATCAGATTTCATTAGGGTTTTTTAAGGATTTTCCAATAAAAACATTGAATGAATTATTGTTTTTGCATTCTCTGTTTCCTTACCTTTTAAATGATACCGAACATTACCAATATTTCATAATACAAATACGATTGAAAGATGTTTAAAATAGATTTCTTAAAAGGTGCGATTTTTTTGAAGCCGAGTGTATTTTTGAATACTCACCGCAACTCCGTATTTTTTGGCATTTTAATTCTTAGTGTTACCGTATATGAAATCCCCGTCGTACAATACGTAATATTGGCGGAATTGTGGCAACACATATTATTTAATCTTGTAGATAAAGAAAAAATACTTTGAGTATGTAAAAAATAAGTTAAAAATTCACAATCTAGATAAGCCAAGTTCAAGCTAACAGAACTGGCGAGCAGTTTACATGAACCATTTGGAGCCACTTTTGACCCCCTCATAACTCAAAAACTACTTCACATAAACTTGTCAAATTTGGCTCTTATATTGAGACTTGCGAGATGCATATGTGCTCTAAATTGTATAAACGTATCTCAAACGGTTATTTAGATATTAACTCGATTAATTGATTTATAGCCAAGTTAGACCTTAAGCTTCAGTATATTATCGTAAGTTATAAGAAGAAATGGTATTTTAAGTTATTACAAAATGTTTTTATGTTGTTATAAATAATACATTGTTGTTATAACCCCGTCCAAAATGTTCGGGAAAATCAACCGATTTGGCTAAAATACCGATTTGGCTTTGGGAAAATATTGCCATTATATCGGTGATCAATTGTGCAAAGTTTCAATGTTAAATAATGAACAGTTTTTTAAACATATACATAAAACATGTATTTTCACCGATCTCTCCGCCATTTGTGGACCGATTTTCAAAAATTTTTTTTATACATTATACTCCTAAAGGGGTCCCATTGTCACCAAGTCAGGATATGATGATGGAATCCCATCAACACAATACGTTACTCTTTATTGCTCACCAAAAAACGTAATTATATTATTTTAATTTAATAAACACACCACTTATCTGATAGTGTACAATGCTGCGGCCTAATTGCTATAGAGCAATGTTTGGTACCTACTAAAAAGATATGTTAAAAAAGATACACCTATTATGATTTAACATGAAAATGATGTTTATAGTTTCAACATTAAAAAAAAATATTTAAAAAACTGTTCATTATTTAACTTTGAAACTTTGCATAATTGATCACCGATATAAAGGCTATATTTTCCTAAAAGTTTAGCCAAATCGACCGAATGGCTTTTCCCGAACATTTTGTGCAGGGTTCTTTCAGGACTGGCCATTGAACTTGGCACCCATTTAGATCTCACTTCTTTTGTCGTTGAAGTCAACAACCAAGGCTTGAATGAACTTGGCTCTCATTTCACATTTATGTTTTTGATGGGATTGTTGACACCAAGTGACAAAGCCAAGTGATTATATGCTTCAGTGGTTGACACATTAGTATTATTAATTTGTGGATTGTTGTTATTTAGCTTTTATTTAGTTTGTTAAGATTTTTTCTATTAAAAACAATTAAGTCAGTAATAGATCAAGGTCAAGAGAAAGCTTTACGCTACAACTATTAATGTAGCCATGAAACTGTTCAAAGGGAAACACTTCAAAACTTTTCCTAACAGTAGAGATTACACACTGCAGGATAAAATTAATCTTCTGTACTCTGCTTACATGCCTCAAAATTTGGACGCTCACTTTTACAAACACAAACTTGTTGCTTTGAAAAAGTTGGATTACATTTTAAATCACTCTAATCGAAAAGCTATACAAGATGCGGATCACACGGACTTACTGATTTGTGCGCTGACCTTGGTATATTTCTTCGGCATGCGGCTGAAGCTGGGCAGATTGACGTCCAAATACCGGTACTGGTGCGGCGTTAAAGAATTCAGAAAAGCCGAAGCTGCTTTCCAAAAAGCTATGGAATCACTACTTCCCGAACGTTTTGAAACTACAGTAAAAACCACCTTCACATTTCTTTCAGATGTCGTACTATGGCCTTTTGAAAGTTTCGTTGTTCAATTACTGGAAGTTATTTTGTACTATAACAGTGGTAAGATGACACTCTTTAATATGATGCTTACTGATATTCATTACGTTCTGTTCAAAGACGTGATTTCTGCTCGACATAGGATGCGAGTAATGTATAATCTTCTCAAGAGCGAAACCTGGGTGATAGATAAACACAAGTTACTGCCGTTTGTGACTAGACTCTTAGAATTCTTTGCCAAGAGTGAAGAAAGCAAAGGGTCCGTATACATGTATTTACGCAAAGGTTTTGAAGTATGTTTGCGGCGAATTTTCGAGAGATCGGAAAATCATCATCGTCTAACAATAATAACCACAATGCTCAATTGGTTTTCTATGGTGAAGATGGGTGAAGATGACGTGCTGGAATTCCTGAGTTTGCTGGATAGCGTAGCCTCACTCTACAAAGTAGAATCTTACACAGAATCTCTACGCGACGGATTGATTAATCATGTTTTGAGAAATTTAGTCGGCTCCTCAAATGCTCTTTATAGCCTGTGCGGCAGTCGACTAATTCAGAGATTCTTAGATAGATCTGGTAACACCGAGATTCTACTTACGCCTACAATATTTTATGAATACTCTCAGGTATCGGTCATTCTACTAAAGAGTTCGTCTTAACTATTTAATTACAACAGAAAATGACAAATTAAAAAACATGTTTATTATCTTCTTTTAGATAAAGCTGAAGGTGGGAACGTACGATAACAGTGATAAAGTTTTTATAAGACATCACAGAGAGAAGATTCATTTGTACATTCTAAACGCTTTCAAGCATCACTGTAAGAGTAGTGTAAATCTGAAAGTGTTGTTTTTCGTTATATGTTTCTTGGTGTTAGAAGTGCCGTGTGGTTTGACAGCAGCGGCTGCCGCTTCCATGGTAATGTCGATCCAGGATCTAGCTTTGAACGGCGAGAACATATCGCCAACTTGTCGCTATTGGATGCACTCTATAGTAGTATCGGTGATGTCTCTGATATGCTGGGTGCACAAGTCACCCGTACTGTACAGCTACGTGAATCAAATTATATCGAGACGTGCTAAGGAGGCCCCTCAACTGAATCCTCCTTTGTTACAAAATTATATCATAGGTCTTAGTCATGTCACATGGAATAAGCCAACGCTTTTTTTCGAGGATTGGGAGTTAAGATATGGACTATGGAAACACTTTCAGAAAAAGGTAATTATTTTCTCGGATTTATGTTCAGAAATGGGAAAAAAATTGAAACAAAATTAAACAAAGACAACGTCATTTAATGTGATACGTACTGATCTATTTGATGTCGGTGCGAAGGCGGCCTATCAAACTGTTTTGCTTGGCACCGTCTTCAAACAGATCAGTAGGCGGTCTGTATTACAGGCTAACCGCACCAGTCTCTCACCAATACTGAGTTAATTTCATTCACGTAAGTACATAAATGTAACATTTGATTGATGAGAGAAATAAAAATTATTATTTATTATGACTTTGTAGCATGTTAAATGATGTTAATAATAATAATAATACGTTTATTTCTTCAGAACAGCACACACATACATTAAAAAAAAAGTTCAAAATATTCTTATCCTAATAAACAAGTTTAAGCTTGCATATGTCTGCCGCAGTGAGGAAAAAGGCCTGGGCTCAGCGACTAATGCCAGACTGATTATCAGGCTGGCAACACTGATTTTCAGCCCTCGCCCAAGTGAGATGCGAGGGACAGAGTTAATACTGTATAATGTTAAGACTACAAATTTAGGGCCTAATTCAAGTGTTAAGTGTCTGTGTGAGTGTAATGAGGTGTGAAGGTGCAGTAGATGAAGGTACGTTAATATGCAGAAACAGAAAATTTAAATTTAAATAGAGCCGAAACACAAAAAATGAAAGAAATGATTACGTGGTTGCTAGTGACCGAGATAACTATTTGGTATACCTAACTTCTGTATTTCAAGTAAGAAAAGTTTCATTTTTGTCTTGAAATTAGATTTAGAATTTAGGTTCCTAATCGGTGGGGGTATATCGTTCCAACATTTTGTTGCCCGGTAACGAAATGTTGTCTTTTTTGAAGTCAGTTTTTTTTTCTAGAAAGGTTAATTTTTTCCATTTTCAGTGTAGAAAATAGAAAGAAACATTATAGGTGCCTATTCGATTTCGAGTAATTAGTACTTAATTACAAATGATGTTACTTTATTTATTTACAGAATTCAGAATTATAGATGGTTACAATAAAAGAGAAAGTACAGGAGTAAGAAAATTGTAAGAAAAGAAAATTAAATGTATTTTTAACCCGTTTCAATCACGTATCTAATAGTCGGTTTGAACTAAAAATGAGTAAATACGGAAACTGAAACTCATGAATGTTTCAATATTCACTCAAATCATATTATTTAAATAAAAATTAAAAAAACTGACAAGACTTGAGTGCATTGGTGAGTACAATTATTTCAATAGGTAAGCAAAAGCATCTTATAAAATTAAATTGTTCCCCTCCGACCTCATTGGCAACTGAGATTCGCAACCAGTTGCCAAAGAAGTAAAGATGGTCTTGTCATTCAACTTTATTATTAACATTAAATTTCAACATTTTGTGAGATAGCTAAGACAAAACTGAACTATTTAAAGGCACACTGGTTCAAACCCTAGTGCGGGCCTCTACCACTAAATTCGTCTTTTCGGATTTATGTTTGCATTTTTAATTAATTATCACTTGCTCAGCGGGAAGGAAAACGTCATGATGAAACCCGCACGTCTAAGAGAATCGTTTTCGAAAGACGAGCGGTATACCAACCCGCATTGTGCTAGCGTGATGGACTATGGCCTAAATTCCCTTCGTGTTTCGAGGCCTGTTCCCCTCGGTGGGGACGTATACGGGCTTAAAAAAAATCCGTTGAAAGCAAAAAATTTTCACCAATAGTAGAGCATATATAAGCATTAAATAAAGCGACAAATGAAACACAGCATTGCAAATAAATCAGCTTTTTATTATATGACCCACCTATCTTTCGTTTGATGAGCCACTATCAAGATCGTCTTTTACCTAATAAGACAAGATCGTCTTTTATTTTTCATAATTTATTTGATTGAAGAACTATTACTAAAATGGTATTTCGCTTAAATCCTGGGCCATATAAAGGAGATTTCGAGTAAAATTAATACATATTTACTTTGGATTTATCGAGTGAAAACGAAGCTCAAACATAACTCGTTTTATATGTTGTCCATTTCATTGCTTGTTATTGCTATATAATTATTACCTTGTCTTAGTATGCCTAAAATTAACTTGATATTACTCAAATCTTCTCACAAAGTTTTGTTAAATTTGGATTTCGCATTTCCGAGAAAAATCCAAAATCGTATGAAAAAAAGTTTTCCTGAAAATGTGTATGGAGAACAGAAATTTCGTATTTAATGACCCAATTTAACATTAACTGCTATCTTGAAACATGAAGTGGAAACCCGCATAGTTTCAGCAATCTAATGAAGATAGTTTCTCCTTTTTAATATTGCTTAATAAGAGGACTTTCACTAGTGGGACCTCGTCGAACAGAAAAACTCTGCTGTTACGCTTTTTCTTTGGGGGCCGTCCGGGGGGAGGGGGTTAAGAAAAAATCACGAAATATCACAAGGGGGAGGGGGGTGTAGTAAGATATCACGTATATTTATTTTTTCGTCAAACGCGCGATTTCTAAATAGAAAAGCGGCGTGTAGTGTGGCTTGATGAAACCGACGTTGATCTTCAATAAAGCACAGTGCCAACAACTGACTTGCAAGATGCTTATTCAGTTGTTAGTATTGAAGAAAGTCTTGCTAATACGTGGTCCGATGACAATGTACAATAATTAATATGTTCATGTACTAATGTTCATGTAATTAATATGTTTTTCGCATGATTACACTATTCCTTTAATATTATTTTTATTCCAGTCAAAAATAACCTGCAACATTTCTGTCTCGAGGTTTTTATCATGGTCATTTATTTTAAAATAAAATTAGATTATACTTTGTATGTACCTGTATTTAAAGCCGTAACTCCTTCAAACACAGAGTACGGTGTCACTTTTTGAAGCTGTTATATGATTCAAGCTGACTTCTTCATTCTTATATTATGTATTTATATATCTATTATAGTTATGTATATTCATATTGTATGTATTTATATTTATTATAATTACTTTATGTAAGTACAAGTATGCATTTGATAATATATTTAGTAGGTATTACAGTTATTTTCCTTTGTTCTTAGTGTAGTTTCATAGTTATTAAAGTATTTTCATATATTTGTGATATGCACCTACCACGTACATCTCCCAATTACCCTAAGGTAGACTGGTAGATAATGCTATTAGGCATTAAGTCCGCCCATGTACCTTTAGTGCATTAAGTTAAAAAAATAAAAAAATAAATAAAAATAAAATAAAGATAATATTATAAAACTTTCAAGATTATTTGTAGGTACTAAAAATACACGTGATTTTGGGTGGGGGAGGGGGGTTAGTCTTAAACTTCACCACGTATCACCAAGGGGGGGGAGGTTTGAAAAATGCTAAAAAAACATCACGTGATTAATGGACGGACTCTTGAGAAGACTCAACATAAGGAAATAGCACATCAGAGCATACAACTTAAATATGAATACCGCTACTATCAGATACAGTTGCATGTGTCTTTAAGATCAATAGTGTAATCCTATATGCTGTCAGGTCTGCACACCTATGGCTTGAGTATAATTTGGTCAGATGTTATATTCCAAAATATTTCAGGTTGCATTTGTTTTGCTTCAACCGTTACTTAAAGAACCTTCTCGTCTAAGTCGGTATGTATTTTAAATATTAGGAAATAATTTGGTTAACAAGTCACCAGGTTACTGGGCTCGTTGCACCATTTCAATTGGATAAACACTTCGATGGCGTTACGGTCTTATAACGGGTACGCAACTCTTTTAGTTCGAGCAAATTTCATAGATTTCTGTAGCAAATTGGCAAACTCAATTTGTTTTCCTCTAATTCGAGGTTGCGCAAATACAAAACCAAAAGGTTTGTAATAATTTTTCATTACAAATATTCGCGGAAATAGTTTAATGAAACACAAAACTAAAGACCTAAATCACAATGCAAAGTGAACTCTTAGTAATGTAACTCTATGCAGCAGAATATCTGATTTTAGTTGATTGTATTAAATTGAACCTTAAACAAAATTTTGCTCTACCTACTTAGTAGCTAGGTATTTGAATTTACAACTATCGCATTATACTATCAGCTCCAAGACCCCTATTGCTGGATATTATATTATTACCATTTGACGGTCATTTGGTCGAGTGATAGTGGCGCTGCCTCTTGATCGACTACCCTGGGTTCAATTCCAAGTCGGGGTAAATATTTGTATAAAAAGCAATTTTTGTTCTCGGCTCGTGGGTATTCGTATCTGTCTTTATATCTGTTCCAAGGGTCCCACGACACAAGAAAAACCTTAGTGTGGACCTTTGAGTGTGTAGCGTCTTTGTTTTACATTAGTCGAATCCTGTGCCATTCACATCCAATAACTTACCCGCGCTCTTTTTTTTCCAGTTTGTGATCGCCGTAAAGATTGCCAAGCCCATTCTGCAATTTTTTGATTGCAATTATTGAATCTATGTTATAAACCTTGTGGTTTACTCCGGATCTATTTCTGATTCGATCGCAAAAAGAAGGTAACTAAGCAACTAATTTCAGTGCTCTAAGAGCTTAATTTACTGTAGTTACTTAAGGTAGAAAAATAAAGTAATTATAAGTAGGTGAGTAATAGATTGGACACATACCACCTATCGATAAATAAACGATTATGAAAATATTTGCAGGTAACTATTAAAAAGTCCAGATTTCTCCGGGACAATAATTTCCTTCTGAAGGTTTATACGAGTATTATATCCGCTACATCTTAAACATAAGGAGTTGACCTGTCGTTTCATACTTGTCAGTCTGAAATAAGTGATATTGTTATAAAGTCAGTCTCATTCAACTTTCGGAAGGAACTAAATACATCTCAGAAATGTCTAGAATATTCCAACCCCTCTATCTATTTGATCAGCTAAGAGAGGGACAGACAAATGAACTGTGTGCATTCTGGAGCGGGACGGATTGAAACAATAGTGGGTCTGGATATTCGCAAAGTGCATTCATGTATTGGATATATAAGTATTGACAGAGGCATCGGCTTTCATTGCCAGTGTGTTGGTAGGCACGAGCGCATCTTTTTCGCGCGTGGGAAAGTGCATTGATTTTCCGCTATAGTAGTGCAGCGGCGCACGCGCGCGTTTTTCACGGCTGAAGCTGGCGGTTCGCACGCCTCTCGCGCACTTTTTGCTCTTGCAGCTTACACATGTTAACTGGTGCTTTCCACTGCATTGTCTAGTACAATAGCGACGGGATTATGGATTGCCGAGTGACGGTGAGTTTTTACTACACTTCGATGAGAATCTATTAGTTAATTCGCGAGTGTCGAGTTATTGTTGCTGATTGGTAATTAAGCGGTATCTCGAGCAGAAGCTCTTTACGACGATTTGTTGCTGAGATACCAGGTGACTTGGTTATTAACGCTGTCTTTGGTGTGAGACAATACAGCCGAGGATGAAAGTAATTTGCGGTACAAGATTCGCTTCGCTTAACTAACTTAATGACTAAGTTTGTGCTGTGATGTATTATTACAAGTGTTGTGTTAAAAATAAGGAAATCTAGTTGCCACAGTCACTTAAAACATTGATTTTTGTATTTGAAAACCTAATGTTTATTTTAGAAAGCGAGAATGTTTATTTTAGAAAGCTTTTAGAATTTCGCATAAAGGTATTTTTATTTAACCACAATCACTTATTGCGAGTACTTTTTTCTGAATTTTTAAAATCCTTGATGAGGGAAGTTCATAGAACTCTTACTGACTTGCAAAAGTTGTAAGTTCTTGGTTTATCTTACAACGAAGAATCCACATATACCTAAAGTTACAGACAATTGAAAGTGTAGGTAAATACATCAAGAACTCCTCTACTTTAGGACAATAAGTTTCACTTGTAAATACTTAAACAAAATAAAAGTATTAATTTCAGCTGCTGTTTATTCTGGTGATCTTCATGTTGGCGGTCAGTGAAGGGTGAGTGCTTTTTATTTAATTTTTACTAAAAATGAAGTTTTTATCAACCTCAATTCTCCTAGCACAGTTAAACTTTTTTTACTGACAAGTTTTTAAAAATTTAGTACTTTTTACACAATAAAAAATATTATAAAAATATTTACAACGAAAAAATTTAAAAAATATTTACTTACAAGGAAACGCCACCATCAAAGTAAGAAAAAAAAATAATTAATTTTTCCAATTCATTACAACTCTAAAATTAAAAAAAAATATCATCCCCGACATTGTAATAGTTAAAGTATTTTGATTGAAATATGTATAAACAGCTGTTCTATTTCAGCAACAGAAATTCGAATGTGTATTATGTTTTCGCCTGAAGTATGATAACTTGCGTAAGTGTGAAAATTCTGGAAGACCCACGAGGTAATGGTTTACAACCGGAACAAAGTAAACAGTAGTTGCGTAAATAATTCCTATTAGACATGCCTACTTAGGCACGAGCCTTGCGAACACTAACTTACCTATTCAGCCTTTGGTCGTCGCTTGCTTAACATATCTTCTCTCGTTGATGTAAAGTGTAATTGGATTCACCACGGTTGACAGACGGGTTGGCGAGGGTTTTATTTCTGTGAAACATTAAGTTTTTTTTTCTCTGTGTGTACTTAGGTGTACAAGAGATAAAAAACATGAAAGCCTTCTTGAAAGGAGATTGAAAGCGGGATACCAAGTAAATGGGGCCCCGTTATGTACGGTGCGCGCCTGTATGGATAGCTGCTATGTGTCCAAAACGGCACGTTAGGTTGTCCAGCATAACGTGCTTGTATACCTACAATAATGTATGGTAGTGAGTATTGGGTATGGCAAAAGAAGAATGAAAGTAGAATATATGCTGAGGAAATTGGATCCTTGAGAAGCATCTGTGGTGTGAGATAGAGTGATAGGGTGATAAATAGCGAGATTCGAGAGCGATGTGGTCTGAAAAAAGATATAGTGACCAGGGATAGAGAAAGGAATGTTGCGGTGGCTTGGACATGGGGAAAGAGTGAATTAAATAAATAAGATTGATAAAAATATACAGTGCGAATGTAGTTGGAAGGGTTTTAAGAGGGCGCCCTATGTAAATGTAGGTACTTAGACCAAATTGGTGCCGTACTAAAAAAAGCCCGTATTAGGAGTACACAAATCCGACGAGCATAAATGAGGCTAATTACGAATATAGAGGAAGCTAAAGAGGTGTGTTTGGATCGTAGCAGGTGGAAACCTGTGGTCTCTGCCTACCCCAATGGGACAAAGGATTGAGCTTAAGTATGTATGTGTGTTTTCATTCAAGGGAAAATTTTCCAAGAACTATTAGGAAGTCCTATGACGTTTGGGAATATATCGTAGGATTATAGTATTACTTAATATACTAATATAATATAAGATCTTATGAAATATTAAATCTAGCTTAAAATTAAAATGAGACTATCAAACTAAAGAAAATAATTACCTAACTTGGACAAAATACGCAGTAAGTAGCTAGATTTACATTAGTGAAAAATTGGAAAACGGAAATTAAGCTTCCTGAAAAAACCGCGTAGAAGTATAATTGCTTAACACATTCCAGAAATAAGCGAGGTATGCATCGTTGTTTAAAAAATAGGTGAAAAAACATCAGAAGTAGAGCGACAATGCTCTTGACAATGTAAAAGTATTGTAGTAATTTGGTGTGCGTACGAGGAAACATGGGAAACGGCGCGTGACGAGGAAGCTCCGAATTACCTGTGACTACCACGTGCGTCAACTAGAAGGCACAACGTAGAAGGCCTCAAGGAGGACCTGAGATTTGGCAAAGGTTGCGAGAAGCAGCTGGATGTGGGTTGCCTTTGCCGATCAATATGGAGATCTTTTTATTTTCTGAGTAAAGGGTTGGGCTCCCGTGAGTCCGTTATTAACCTTCAGTCACCACGTCCTTCACGGATCGATTATGATAGTAACCCTTTTTAGGGTTGCGTTCCCAAAGGGAAAAAACGGGACCCTATTACTAAGGCTCCGCTGTCCGTCCGTCCGTCCGTCTGTCACCAGGCTGTATCTCATGAACCGTTATAGTTAAACAGTTGAAATTTTCGCAGATGATATATTTCTTTGGGCCCTATAAGAACAAATACTAAAAACCAAAATAAAATAAATATTTAAGGGGGCTCCCATTCAAAAAACGTGATTTTTTGGTATTTTTTACAGATAAGTCTGTCCGAGACTGTATCTCATGAACTGTGATAGTTAAACAGTTGAAATTTTCACAGATGATGTATTTTGATAGTATTTTGGTAAATGATGCTTTTTAGTATTTGCTGCTATAACAACAAATACTAAACAGTAGAATAAATTAAATATTTTACAATGCAGTTGCTCGGAAATGGCCCAGTTATGTAATTTTGAAAAAAAAGAAGATTTTGAAAAGATAAAAAATATTTGAACTAATGAGCAAATAACCCATTTTACATAAACCAAAATTCAATTTCAGTGACTGCTCTATGATCCAGTAAAGTTATTTTCAACCGACTTCAAAAAAGGAGGAGGTTTTCAATTCGACTGTATTTTTTTTTGTATATTTGTTACGCGATTACTCCGGCAACTGTTGTTTGATTTTCAAAATTCTTTATTTGTTCGAAAGAGTATACTCCTGAAGAGGTCCCATATAAATTTTATCGAAAATGATTCAGCGCTTTTAAAAAAAATCAACAAAAACAAAATATACTACAAACTAGAACATCATCTAAATAAATGAATGACATTTCTGTTTGTAGTTATTTGCTAATGTAGTTGTAGTCCACAAAAAACTAGATATCTACTTTGTGCGAACTGTTGTTGGGATTGAAGTCGGTGACTCATACGTTTTTAACGTGGAAAATTATTCTTATCAAATGATGCATAAAAGGTACGCAAAAAGTGAATAAAATACTGACAAAAATGTATGACGCAGTAAAGAGTAGCTGATTAGATAATTCAGTGACCCTTTTGACATGTGAGAGTATTACCTTTTTTTTTGTTTAATTTATCCCTTTCGGGAAAGGCAAAGGAAACTATGTCCATGCAGCCTTGTCTTCAGTGAAAGATCTTCTTTTTTCAACTTAACCTAAGCCCTAAGCTCCTCATGTTCTGCGTAAAACTGGATAGCGTCTGTTTTACGAAAACTGGCGGCGAGAAGCACAACCGCGCGAGGATCTTTGTCGGTACCAAACGGAGCAGAAACACTGACGTCACTTGAATTTTTCATCACTACACGAATTTTAGTCAATTTACTGCATAATACACTATCACTATTACACATTAAACAACTTTTTCACGCAGAAAACGAAAACATAATTGACAAAGCAACCGCTCACGCCGAGTTCCCGCCAAAGACCCCCTGAGAGTATTACCTTTTTCATAAAGCTTCATACTGGCTGTATAGAATGACAGCAAACAGTTTTTTATGCCTGTCAAAATAATTATTTATGCCGGTCTTTGGCGGGAACTCGGCGTGAGCGGTTGCTTTGTCAATTGAATTTTCGTTTTCGGCGTGAAAAAGTTGTTTAATGTGTAATAGTGATAGTGTATTATGCAGTAAATTGACTAAAATTCGTGTAGTGATGAAAAATTCAAGTGATAACAGTGTTTCTGCTCCGTTTGGTACCGACAAAGATCCTCGCGGTTGTGCTTCTCGCCGCCAGTTTTCGTAAAACAGACGTTATCCGGTTTTACGCAGAACATGAGGAGCTTAGGGCTTAGGTTAAGTTGAAGAAAGAAGATTTTTCACTGAAGACATGGCTGTATGGACATAGTTTCCTTTGCCTTTCCCGAAAGGGATAAATTTAACAAAAAAAAAAAAATATTTATGCCGAAAATCTTGATTTTCAGTAAAATAAAATACAAAAGTAAATTATTTATTTTACTTTTTCAATAAAACAAATCTGATTTTTTAACAAATAATTGAACTATTTAATAATTTCTGTTGGTGCAATTGGCATTATATTTACTTAGCCTTTACCTCAAAATTGTGGAAAAATATTTTGCTCGCCATTGTTTTGCCCGCCATTTGAATTTATTTGTTTAATAAAATCATTTTTGTGTTATAAAAATGTTAATTCCTTAATGTTTTGTGTTTAATTGTAAAATATTAGTGCACATTTTTCACTTGTATCTATTGTTCAATTTGTAACACGTTTTCAGTAAATGTTGATTGGGAATACCATCTTTTAAGAACTTGGACGATGTAAGTTTTTGACAACACTTTTTTTAGTTTCGTTTCCTCGGCTAGTGCATTGTAAAACGTTGAACAATATACGTGCCTTAGATAATGAACTGGAGCCCTATAAACACGAGCGCTCACGTTACACATTACCTACGACACTAGTATCGTTAATAACTATAAGGGGGCTCCCATACTACAAACGTGATTTTTTTGCCGTTTTTTTAATGGTTAATAGAGTCTGACTCGCACTTAATACTGGTTATAGGTAATGGTACGGAACCCTTCGTGCGCGAGTCCGAATCGCACTTGCCCGTTTTATTAAGATTCAAGGGGTAGTCCTAATTCCCACAGTAGACGTTTTGCGACTGATATGGTACTCTTTGTTTCATGGCTCGCTTGATGAATTGTATATCGACCCAGCTATCTTTATTGTTCTATCTTGTTCAGTGTTATTGATTTAATAAAAAAATAAAAAATGGTTTCAGCCCCTCGACTTTTGTCGCTTATAACTCTTAAACAGCTTAACCAATTTTGTTCAAAAATAGTTGAAAATCATTTCGATAACGTCAAATTTCAAACAACACCCGCATCAAAATCGGTCCATTCGTTTAGGAGCTATACGATGCCATAGACAGATACCCAGACAAAAAGATCTACACCTCAAACTTATAACACCCTTATTTTTTTGTCGATGGTTATTTTTTCGAGTGTCTATTGAAAATAAAATATGCAATAGGCAAAAATTAACGAATCAAGTTCATTAAAGTCATGTTAATATCAATCTCAACACTTAATGTGAACCGCTTTTTGCAATAGTAACGTGGAATTGAATTGAATAAAACGTAATTTCCTAGACTTATCATTGGATTTCATATGAATAATGATGAGGTCTACGAGTTACATTGTTTTCATTTACAATCTAATACACCGACGGCAGCCCAATGATTTGAGTATCATGTAATTCAATACTGAATACATATAACTCTGAAATTATTTTTTTTATAAACCCCCGAGATTAATCGTTTCTAACTCTTAAACGGCTGAACCAATTTTGATCAAATATTTACTATATGTGATCTTAATCATTTCGATTATCAAATCCATACGTTTAACACTTCTCTTTTTGTCAGGGTTAATAACTGATGTAATCAAAAATAAATACTAAGAAAAATTGTTGTGACGCGTTGATGTCTTTTGCTCGACAGTCCCATGAAAAATGTTTTTTTTTTTTTAACTTATATACATATACTTATATAAGTTAAAAAAATACAATACAGACAAATAAATAAACACACATTGTATTTGGGCTGATGATGATCAACAGTAGCAACTCAGATTAACAGTTATCATTTCCTCTTACAGGCGAAGCAAGAAGGTGGTGATCCACGTGCCTTACAAAGTAAAGAAGATAAAACACACGCATACGATTTACAAGACTGTGCACCATCACCACATCGACCACGCTCCTTTAGAGGAGCATGAGCACTTCCATCACATGCATCTTCATGAGGAGCCCCCGGGAGGACAGCATAGCCAGCCGGTCCCGGGGATTGGGATCCCGGAATTCCTGCCAGACGTTCCTGATGTACCCCTCGATATTGCCGATGTCCCTCCTGATATGCCTATTCCAATGCCTGGCCCGAATAGACACGTCATTCCACTTTATAGACGGAAAATCAAAGGTAAATTACTTCGCTATTTTATCTAAGATTATCTTTTACACCCGCATCTACGCTCGTGTAAAAAAATAGCCTATCCTAAGTCACTTTTCAGCGCTCCAGCTATCTTTGTATAAAACGTGAAGACTTTTTTAACAAAGATATTAACATATTTATAATTGTTAAAAATATTAAATATTCCAGCGCGTGGCGTAACACAATTTTAATACTCAGGAAACATTTATCTCTAATAACTTGTCAAATGTGTAATTTTTTTTTACATGATGTGATGTTCATTTTTAATGTAACGCTTTAACTAGGATTTAATCAAGGCATATACTTATCATTTTTTTTCTGTTTACTTAGCATCTTTGCGCTTTCATTCAGATATGAATAAGCTTTAGTATGTCAGATTTATTACAATGAGCACCCTTTTATTTACAAAACTGGCGTATGATGTCGCCACATTAGTGATTAAGTTTATATATAAAAGCTTGTGTAATGTGTACTCTACCAAATTTCCCTTGACCAACCCAAAATATTGAGAAAAGGTCTAAAACTAAATTAATTTTAGTTATTATCCTGATTTTTTATCGGAATCCATGTTCAAGTTC